>CAJNIZ010047021.1:19293-35307 GCA_905231905.1 Symbiodinium pilosum | reverse complement strand
CTCGTGCCTCTTTTTCCTGACTCCTGCTTCGTTCTATAAATATATATATATATATATACACAAAATCTACCGGGGTTGCCATCATTCTGGGCACAGTATAGAGGGTAGATATGGACAATTCGGGCCCCAAAAGCTTCAATTAACTCCACGCAGCCTGCGCTACCACCGGCTCAGGCGGGGGGCCGTCTGCCGGATTTTCGCAGCAGCAGATCATTGCTGGCGCAGTTGGATTATGTGGAAGCTGTCGAAGGATGAGGCGGTTCTATCGGAATGGCGAAACATGTGCTTGGCATCCTCTCTGATCATAAAATGGTGTATCGGAAGTACGACAATTTTCAGCAATCTTTGCTACGGATACTACGGATCCATGGCCGCATGTTAGGGACCGTAACGGAGTTATATAGGTATGATGCAGGCTGAAATGCTGCTGCCTTCGCAAACCGAAAGGATAGTCGGAGCCCGTTCTATATTGATTCTATATGAGCTAGAGCAGCCTAGAGTCTAAACTCCTTAAAGGGGGCTATCTAGGAGACTATCATAGGAGTTATTACGTGGGATACTACGAGTTCAGACTATGACTGAGATGATGCATTTGCCAATTCTCAAGTGTCTTGGTTGTACAGCTTTGCGCATGAGAGCCTGAGCAGTTCAGCAATACTCCAGGTACCTTTGGAGCCACGCACCTGACTACAGTAACCAATATTTGGGTGTGGGGAACAATCAAATGGACGACTGCCCAATCATGTCTTTTTGCAGATGTGGAGGGCTTTGCTGTAGCCATGGCTCACATCTTTAGGACGGAAGGTTTAGGGAAAAGCTGCAGGAGGGGAATCCGCACGGCTCAAGGCAGACTACCGGCGCCTGAATAATTGCCCATATCACGTTGAAGTCTACTTGAGGTACCCCGCTATGACAAAAACAATACAAGGAACCTAGGACCAGAATCGCGGAAGTACTGGTGGCTATTTGCACCCAAACAAGCGGAGCAACCAAGTTGGAAGGTCCAATCAGCATCAAGTACTGACCCAGCAAACATCTCGCATTATGACCAGCTTGCTTGGTAAGCTGGTCTCCCTCAAATCATCGCCTCACATCTGTGCTGTAATTGACATCATGAAAGTCTGCAATGGACAACACAATATCTTTCAGCAAGCTGAGACCAAGGTTGTCAAGTGAACAGGCAACCCCGGATGCACGAGAAAGCTCGTGGGCTTATGGTCCCCCTTAAGTAGATAGAATATGGCTTTGGGTATATTACAGTAAGATGCCCATAAACCCCATATTCTATGTACTTACGGGGGACTGTAAGGTTTAGGGCACATACCAGTGTGCTGCCTGGGCTTGTAAGCTTGCTGGTGGGCCGCCCTGCATACTTGGCTAATCTATGAGTCTGGCTATACAATGGGCTTTCCGCAGCCCAGGAATATGAAGAAACATTAATACCATACAACTTCAAAAAAGGAAAGTGCGCACCCTCAAACCCCTTGCAATCACAAACATATATTCATAAACCCTACACCCCCAACCCCCCTTGCAATGACAAACATATTCGAAATTCCTGCCAGGCCTGCACTTTGCTTTGAACACACATTGACGCAGATCTTCCATCGGCCGAGCTACCAGTGAGGATGGGGGGGGAAGGGATGCTTGCTTTGGAGAGCTGGGAATTCGAGCAGTATGCATGCATTCACCTGTGTACATGCACATGTATGTACCTAAACCCTAAACCCTAAAGTATGCTTACATGAGCTATAGTCTATTCTCCTAGTATCCTCCAGAATAATACCTATATATACTACTCCCCTATACAGTCCACCATACAACCCCCCTCTATGGAGTTTAGACTGTAGCTAGAGTGCTCCTAGGAACATTTCACGTAAGCAGCAACAAGCAACCTTGGTCGGGCACCTTCGGTTGTTTAGGGTTTAGGGTTTAGGGGCCCTGAAAGGCCATCAAGACCACAAACTTACTGGGGTTTGTTCTCAAAATCTACGGACCCCTTTGGGTTATAGAGTATAGTACGGCACCTCATGTTTAGGGGTACCAAAATTGGACCCTAATTTTGGGAACTACCCATATGATTTTGGGGTACTTGGACCATGAAGAACAAACATGGGGAAGACCTGCTTCGTAGGGAATAAGGGAATAGAGTATATTAGGGTTCAGGGTAGGAACAAGGGAGTACAATGTATGTACGGGGATTTGATAGGGATTAGGTTCCCTTTTTATTCCCTAGTAACAACCAGTAAGTTAACCCATGGCGTATTATATGTGCAACAATACTAAGACTAGTTTGCTGATAGCATAAATGGGAAGGTCTGCTGGTTGGATTACCCCTGCGTGTAGCCATGATACAATTCCAGCCGTGTACTGAGTCAGAAATCAAAACCCTTGAAAAAGCTACTTCCACGGAGGTTTGACGGAGGGAGTTGCTACTGTGCTTGTTGCGTGCTACATTAGGATGTGACTGGGCCCCCGTGTGGCTCGTGACTGCTGTTCATATCCCCCCTTACTCCTTCTCTAGTGTCACTGTGCCACTGGGATGTCCATGAGTAGTTTTACGTTTGGCTTCCACAAGCAGTACTACATCTGGAGGCTTTTTATGAGGCAGTTCCCTAATTGGAGGTGGTGATCTGGCGGGCTCATGTTGGGGTCTCTAACAAGGCCCAGCGTATTTTGGGGCCATCGTGGTTGTGTAGAGGGCATATAACTTTCCATGAACCTCCCAGTGCTCACTACGTGCAAGACGAATTCTCACCGAAGTGGCCCTTTGGCTGGGTCGGTGCTTCAGCAGACCGATGCCAAGGAATTGGGGAACTGTGATGCGACACTGGCATCATGGAACGCGCTCCGAAAATGCATACCAGATATGCAATTTGGGACCCACTTCCTAGTGGTTGGAGTTCTATACTCTCTGAAGTTGCTAGCAGATGCCTAGCTAGGTAGAAAAGCATGGGTAAAACAGACGACTTTCCATGAATCAAGATGATTACGCATCCGGGCAAGGATAAAATGGGGGGGGGGGGGACAGGGATCATTACGGGATCATTACCCCAATATTCAGCGCGAGTATCTTCATGCAGCTGGACGTTCGCAAAGGTGTACTTAGGGGGCACGCTTCCCGAATTCCGTAAAAAAAGCACGAGCCAGCTTATGTACAACCCTATGCGCATCTCGAGAGAACTCGAGGTCAAGCGAAGTATGGGCTTTTTCTCTCAATGCTCAGAAAAGACCCCTATAATCCAGGCTGAATCTTGTACTTACCATGGGCCACAGGGGCCCACGTGCTTTGAGAAATCGCCATAATCGGAGAAGCGTGGAAGTCAAGAACTTCCAGCATCAAGCCTCCTGCCGGATGAGATGTGATGCTTGCAGGACGTGTCAAGAGACCCCATATAAGCCCATATAGTAGTTTCCATTTTCTTCCATTATCCCAAGAATTCCCAATATAACCCATTACTATAGGGTTTTCAGCCAGCTTAGAGGATAGCTACAACTTTGTCGCGCTGTTGAGGCCCGTTCGCGGAGTTTGTTGATTTTTTTGGGGGGCGCTCCTTTCCTGTATTGTCAAGGGCTGTAACAAGAGAGGGGCCTGAAGGCACAGCTAAAACAGGACGAGTCCTTCGATGGTCACCCTCCACCAAAACAATAACTGCACTGTGAAGCGGGGGAAGGCCCTGCAATCAAAATGACTATCTCTGTGTCCGCGGCAGATGCCCAGCAAATACAAGGACAACCCCACCAACATGAAGTAGTGGCTTGTCAACTCAAGCTTATTGACAACGAGCCCGTTCCATCGTATGATATGAATCGCCTGGGTCGCATCTGATTCAACTTTCATGTTGTGTGGAAGATGTGTTGCATGGGGGAAGGGAGGTTTAGTACCAGCAGATGGTGACAGTCAGGTCGGCCTCCATGTCTCTTGTGCTCAGCGGCATGTAGTTTGCCTGCCAGCAGGCTTTTGCCCATCGATCCCGGGGTACATGCACATGTGTCCACTTACGGTTTTGGTACGTGAGATTGCAGTTGATACGGGCAAAGGCCAGAATCAATGAATAGACATCCTGGGACAGGCTAGATACAGGACCTAAAGACAAAACAGAGAGATGCACAGAGAGAGAGAGAGAGAGAGAGAGATATATATATATATGTATAAACATATGGCCCGTATAAACATACGCCCAGGACGCAGCTGTAGATACTGTCACGCTACTTCATGGCCAATGGAACTACCATGAATGTCCGAGGGACGCAACCACTAATCGCAGCATTTCTATGGTGTGAATCCCGCACCCTTTGAAACGGCTCATTTGGATTATGAAGGATTTCGAAGTGAGAATATGTAGCAACATATCATAGGAATTCCACTGCACAACTCCTCAAGGGCACACCACCCCAAACCCTAAATCCTTAAGGTGACCTGTCACAACTACTTGACCGCTGTTTCCTCGTTAGGTCATTAGGCACCCCCCGCTCCCAGAGAGTAAATATTCCTTTGCGGGACTTCGTGTGTAGTTAGGGTGGGTGTCTGCTATTGTAACCCTAAACCCTAAACCCTGCCCAGGGGAGGTCCACAATTGCACGATCCTAGCGCCAAAAACGCACCCGTGGCGAAGATGAATTGCTTCAACAGGCCTAGCCCCCCAAAAAGGAACTCCTTCCCTCAGTGCATCACCCCTGCCAAAAGCCCGTAGTTGTGAATCCTACCGAACCCTAGAGGGCCGTTAGTGGGTAACCAGAAACAAAGGCCCTTGATGTCCGCGTAACAGCATGTTGCGACCCTAGCCCTGGCCCTGAACATCCCTAAACCCTGAACCCTGAAACCCCAAACCCTGAAACCCTGAAACCCCAAACCCCCAAGCCCTTTTCCATGGAGCCTCCCGTCTGTGGCCATGGGTTGGTAGCCTCGGTCGCAGCGACCAAAGCAGGGCGGCGAGCGCGCCTGCCAGCAGCAACTCCCAAAAAAAAGGGCCCACTGCATGTGGGTGGTTGTGCAAATTATGGTCACTTTTTGGATCCCTATTATAATACGCCACCTAGTGTTTAGGGCACCCAAAAAGGGACCATAATTTTGACAACCACCCATGTATATTATTCTAGACTCTTGAATTCGGGGCCAGAGTAGGCATTATCTATAGGCTTGGATCCGCAGAAATCAAGCTGACGTGTTTGCAGCATGGCTTGGGAGCGAAATAAAGGGCTCTGAACGCGTTAGGAAACAGGATTTGGGGTTGCCAGTTTTGGACTTTTGCGGGGTTTGGGTTTGGGGCACCCGAATTTGGGTCTCGAGGGAAAGGGCCTGATACTGCACAGCATGGCATGAGCCAATTTTCGAGCCAGGAGTATCCTCATCCGCCCCATACATACCCGAACCCTTTGCTTGACATCTGCAACAGGGTCCGCCCCATGTCTCAATTAGATCCTGGAACCCTAAACCAGAAGCCCCTAGGCCTAGACCCTAAACCCAGAAACCCCTACTGTGCAGGCGGTGGCGTATCCCACGTGGTGTAAAGCTTTCTTTCAGCCTCTGCCTCAAAACCGGCATGCTGCAGCGCTTCTTTGAAAGAAGATGGGACCCCGGCCATGGACCCTGAACGTTAAACGCAAGCAACCTCTATGCTCTAATGGCCTGCGCTTCACGTCCCTGACTTCTCAAACCCAACACCGCTAGGACCCCAAACAGGTCCGTACTTTTACAGCGAAGGCCCGGATACCTATGAAGCCTAAACCTCGTCATCATCTTACCCCTCAAAGGGGCCCACCACTTTGAGACACCCCCATACTTCACCCTCCCTAAGCCCTAAACCCTTACAGCCACACAAATCAGAGGCTCCCATTTGCTGTGCCTAGGGTGATCAGGCCCCAAAGCTCAGACTGAGGGGACGCCTTAGCAAAGATCTATCAGAGTAACGTAGACACGTGAAAATGACCCTTTCAAGGGCCTTTATCTTATGGATCCTGGGTATAAATTCGTATCAAGGAGAGGGGGTCTATTAATCATGGGCCTACCTTAAGTCAAAAAACAAAGAAAGCCTAGGTCCTGGCTGGATCAAACTTGTTTGCTGCCTGGATTTAGGGAATTGGCTTATTTTGCAGCAACGAGTCCTCTAGATGGAGCCGAAACAACTCCCATCCTTCTGCCTTGTAGTCATGGGGAGAGTGCAGAGGAAGATCTTAGGAGGACCCCCCGCCCTGTAATAGTGGTAGAATAGGAATATAAGAGGAGCCTAATATAATCCTTATTATCCCTTATAGCCACTATTACTGGGTGGGGGGTCCACCTAAGAAAGATCTTAGGATGCGAGTGCCCATAATCTGCTGTTTGGTTGACAGAGTGTACCGCATTGTTCAAGTTGCCATCTGCAGTTCCAAGCTCTGGAATAGTAAAACAATAGTGCAAGTAGAAAAATCAAAAGAATGTATAGCAAGAACAGTAATAACATTAATACCAGGAATACTAAAATTAGGAAGAATAGTAATACTAGTTTCGATCCGTGGTTTTGGCAGAAGCTCTGAAAATGCATTGTCGACCTGTCCGCCGCGCGCATTCTACCGCTTATCTGTTCAGGGTGACTGCGGCTAGACGTTTTCGAGCTGACTGTAGCATGAGGAAAACCAAAGTACACACTGATACACTTATAGAGAGAGAGACACGCGCACAGATTGGTGTCATAGGCTCTTTGCTGAGGTGGCACGCTTCCAGATCTGAGGCTCAGTTCCCAATGAGCGGCTTCAAAATCCGAATGCCCTAAGGAGAATGTTGTAACCCTCATAACCTGCACCCGTAAGAGTACCCTCAAGAGAATGTGGTCATTCTTACTCTGAAAGCTTCATCCAGGCAACTCGGCGCTTCACACTACACCCCGAACCAAGGTAGGCATGTTCCGGAATAGGGTGCAATCCCCCTAGACCTTCCATCTACCCTCCATCGGGTCTAATACCTGCTGTTAGGGGCCATATATCTCCGCGTCAGGCTACGGTGGAGTACTAGAAGGGTCTTGGTCCTGTATCACAGGAGATTATCGGATATTACCCTGTCATAACTTGCGCTTGCCCTATGTAGCCCAGCTTTTTCGAAACAGCTTGGCGCTGTGCCCAATCCGGCAGGCGGGACTGTCGAAGGTGTCCCTGGTCCTCGAAAAACGAATGGCTCTTAAGACTCAAAACATCCCTCCCCGCAAGAATTGCACCCCACCCCACCCCTCAACAACCAACTTTTCTAGTACCACCACAAATTATGGGTAGGGGAGCGAATCGCTGCTTAAAAAGAGGGGGAGTTGTTCTTTGGAGTGCAATGTCCGGCTTTTCCTGGGGTTGGGATTTCAGACCTGGGCTTCATCCATCTGAGACATTGCTGGGTTGCTGTTAAGGAACTTAAATTAAGTTACCATACTGGGGAAACCCCATTATTTACTATGTATACCCATTATGGTAACTTAATTTAAGTTCCTTAACAGCAACCCAGATTGCCGAGGATGTTGATGCACCTTTCACCCTCAGGCTTCTCCTTTTCCCCTGTGTTCAGTACTACTGTATTCTGGAGTGTGGTGGACTACGGACTTCTGGAGTAAGGTGGACACCCTACTTTTGGAAAGAGTGATATGGCTATACATGAGGCAACAGCCTGGAAGGTTGCCCCAAGATAGGTAGGGTAGTTTAGGGGGCCTTTTGAATCTTTGTTCTTTTTTTTGCGCTGTAGGGCTCATGTAAGGATTGAAGGTAATGAAAGTTTAAGATGTTTCCAAAATTACCCACCCCTTGGAAGCTCTTCAACAAAAGAACAAGCCTGCACGGTCGTCTTTGTAGGGGCCTTTGATACTCCCCACATACACCAGTATGGGCTATTAGACCCTTAAATTCCCTAGTAGTACCATAAAAAGGGTAGAGAAGGGGCCCTGAAAGGTCTAATAGCCCATCCTGGCAACTGGGACTCCTCCACCGCAAGGGATGCGAAGTCCGGCTTGTACATGGTCCGGGTCCTGTGAGCGAGTGACATTCTTCCAAAGGTCCAACTAGGCGGTTGTTAAGGCCGGCCCAATGTGCACGAGTAGCGCGACATATGAAAAGTAGACATTTTCAGATCACATGTTTGGCATCTATTCAACTACTTCGGTCAAAGTCGTTTCAAGCAGTGTGGCGCCCACAGGTATGCTCTATTGGCACCGTTGCTAATAAAGGGCCTAAAGAATAATCAGTAGCATGAGAAAGTCTGTTTGAGGTATCCTTTACCACAACTATACAAAGAACCTCGCACCCTCCTAAAGATATTATTCAGGCCCCCTGGTAGGTCTCTCCACCTCTGCCCCTAAACCCTGAACCCTACATCGCGTGGCTCTTGACAGCCCCGAAGCAAAGACCACAATGGGTGACTGTTAGGCCGCGGGGTGGTACGGAGAGCCATGAATTTGTAGCTGCTTAGCAGCTTATAACGATATTCCCACAAAGACCCAGTACCCGGAGAGTAGGGCATGACGTACCATATACCATCCAGATTTTACATTGAAGCCCAAAAGTCCCCACCATGTGGGTACTTGGATCATTTGGGTACTTGGACCCCCAGGGATTCTTGAATTCCTTCCGGCTGAACTAAAGCATTTGGCTCCCTGCACAGGCGCTGCCAACATTCATCCAGGATTAGAAACAAAAGCACCCAGAAACCAAGAGCAGCACCTAAATTCTAAACCCGCAACCGCATAAATCCTAAATCCCACTACGATCCCCATATACCCCGCCCAATCTCACCTATACCTAAGCCCTAAGCCCTAAAGCCTAAAACCTGAACCCAATGTCACCTACCAGGCCCATAAATTCCAAACCAACCCCCCCAAAGCCCAAGCAACTCGGCTTGCTTAAGTTTTTGTAGAGGTTCTGAGCAGGGATGATGGAAAAGAAGATGGAAACTACTATCGTACATTGGGATAATGGAAAAATGGAAACTACTATAGGGCTTAGGGGTGATGGAAAAGAAAATGGACACTACTATTTAAGGTTTAGGATTTGGGGAAAATAAGGATATTGTCCCCAAAAGTAGAATCAAATGGAAACGAAAATGGAAAATCAAATGGAGACTGGGTTTATAGAGTGGTTATTAGCTTTGATATATGAGACTTGGCCTAAATGCTTTTCCCAAAATGGGAAAAATCGAAATAGGGACCCGCGTTCTACCAAGAACTCCATAGGTCATAGGGGCCCGTGGTCACTGAATTTAGGAAGATCCCCATATAAAATCCTTACAAACCCAAAATCTACCATTACATGTTCCATGTTCTGGTCCACTTGCACCCTAAACCCTAAATAGCACCAAAACCTTAAACCCAAAACCCAATATAATCCCTAATCTCTAAACCCCCTACATAACCCAAAACCCTACACCCCTAGATCCTGAACCGCTTAGCGATAAATTAGGGGAAGCCCCACCTGGTCCGCTCACCATCGCCGCAGGGCTCCGAGCACTTTCCCCAGGAAGTCCACTGGGTCCAGGAGCACAGCCTCCAGGGTTTAGGGCTGCGCGGATTCTATGGGGGTTTAGGGTTTAGGTTTGAGGGTTGAGGGTTAAGGGGTTGAGGAGTTATATAGAGTTTGGGGTATTTGGGGTTGAGGGATAATACAAGGTTTACGGTCATATAGGGTGTAGCGCAAGTTTCATGATAGGGTTTTGAGATGAATTATGCTAGGACTGTAAGGCAAAATATTGTTAGATCTTCAGGCTTCTACAGTAAATGGTAGCTTCCATGAGTAAAGGGACCCCAATATAGACCCCCAAGTACTATAATCCTTGTTCTGGGGACCCCCAAAAAAGTATCCCTAGTTTTCGGAGACCCCCTACAACTTTCATGGGGTTCATAGGCCTTTCCGGTTTGGGTTGGCGTTGGGTCCAGGCATGGGACCTATTGGAGGAAAGCAGTATGCAATGAAGTGCAATTAGGCGCCCAGGGGACAAGGGTAGGTGTGGGGGCTCTTTGAAAAGCACAACTTTTCGTATCTCTATATGGGATTACACAGGGATTAAGCGTGATAAAATTCTAGACCATGCTGCGGATCCATGGCGTGAAAACTCACTTTCAACCACAAAAGGAGGTCTCACGCTAGGATCAAGCTTCAGGATACCTCCTGCAGAGCTTGAGGCTATGACTTATGAGTAAACGCCAAACCCGAAACTCTAACTCCAGGGAGTTTTCCTTTGTACCCTTGGGGTTTGAACCTTTGGGTTTGGGTCCCTATAAACCATGGAATATGGCCCTTAATAAGGGTATTTGGGACCCAACACCTAAACCCTTGCTAGGATGCCGTGCAGATTCATCATGTCAAGCCCTATCATTCGGCTGTCCCCCTGTCAGTCCTCTTGAGGCCTTCTGGACAGACTTCAGAAAAAAACTTAATCTTCTAGGGGTTGAGCAGGATTGCAGATTGCATAGGGATGAACTATGGTCCATACTGACTAGTCAGTATTCCTAGGGATTTAAACCCTAAACCCTAAACCTTAACTAGTCAGTGTTCCTAGGAATTTCCTGGTCTTCATACCAGTCTTCAAGTCGGAATCCTTGAGCTTTCGACCCTTTAAATAACAATCTGAAAAGATGTCTGGCTTTTGAAGCCGAAAACTCAACTCCTGAAGGCCCACACACCTTGAGTAGGGTTTAGGGTGTAGGGTTTAAACTTTGAGTCTAGGATTTGGGGATTTGGTGGTTGATCCAAGTAAGGACAAAGGAGATCATAAGCTTACCTTTTTGTTGTGAACTATCATCTCCCCATCATAAAAACTTCTGCGACCCCACACCCTCAACCCTAATCCCCCCAAACCTTGCCTGCAACCGCACTTGCCTACAGTTGGATGCGTTATCCCTTGCCCGAAAAACCCAAATCATTGGGGTTACAGCACACATTTCCACAAACCCGCAGTGCACCTGGAGTTGCAGGGCTGGGTGTTGCAAGGCCTTACCTGGCTTGTAGGTACTTATCCAATTCCAACTTTCTGGTGCGGTTTAGGGTTTAGGGTTGCGGTTTTAGGGTTATAGTCCCCCTTAATTAGATGGAATTATGGGTTATATGGGGATCTTATTATAAAATACCCAAAGCCATATTCTATCTACTTAAGGGGGACTATAAGGGTTTAAGGTCGAGGGCTGAGGTGCTGATCTCAAATTCGGGGTACCCGCCTTGGATCCCATGAAGCGGGTAGACTTGGCAGGGTTTTTGATAGTAGGGATTAGAGTCGAGGGTTTAGGGCTTATAGGCTATCAGAGTTGGGGTTTCCCTTCCAGGGTTTACATAGGGCTGAGGTCTAGGTTTACTCAAGGCTTTGGGAGTTGCTAGATCTGGTGTTTGGTCCTTGCGAACTCTCAACAAAGATTAGGTATCACGGGGGTATGTAAATATTAGTGTCCTTGGGTCCCCTCAACCGAGCACATGGAGAAATAGGCTGTAACTCTGAGGGATTTGATTAGGGTGAAGGCTCTTGGGTTATAGTCCCCCTTAAGTAGATAAAATATGGCTTTCAGTACATTATAATAGGATCCCCATATACCCCAGATTCTATCTACTTGAGGGGGACTATAAGATTCCTAGGTCCCTTAGTGGCTCTATCCGGATATGGTTTAACCAGGGATGAGAACGGCTTCATTTCCCAGATCCCAGGGACGATCCAGAAACGAGATTCGCCTTAAGGATAGTAGTAAAGGGTATCAGATTGGGGCTACTACTTTTCAGATCCTCCCCTGGATCTGCATTTGAGACAGTCCCATGCCTTCCTTCCTCACGCATGTAGGTGAGGTTTTCCTGTATGGAGCTAGCGGGAGAGGATTGAACTCAGCACATCAGCAGGGCTGAGACTTTTGGATTTTGCCGGGATTCTCTGAGACCTGTAACACCCTAAACCCTATATCCTAAAACCCCTGATCCCGTTATTGTGGAGGCAGACCCCTAAGCCCTGCACCCTGAATCTTCAGCCCTAAACCCTACATGGGTAGTAACCAAACAGGTAGCCATGCTTGCTGGAGGCCTGCATAAAGGCAAACCAAAATTACAGTTCTAAAATGGGAAAAAGTGGGGTTTAGGGCTCAGGGCCCCGTAATACAATGGGAACCTATAACTCCATCTGTTCGGAAACAAGAAGCCCACTGGGAAAAAATCACGTTACAGCGGGACCTTGGAAGTATACCCTTGCCCTTGCTGGCCTCACTTCCACATAGTTTAGGCTTAGGGGCTTAATGTAGACCCCTGATTAATAAACCCCCTCCCCTTAAAAGGGATTATAGTACGGAGATCCTAATGTGTAGACCCTTAAAAGGAGGGGGTTTATTAATCACGGGTGTACATTAGGGCTTAGGGTGTAGAGTTTAGGGTTCACCCTGAGCTGAATGGCGTTGCCTGGCTGGTGACAGCGTCCGCGCAGGGTGTGCCCCCGTTCTTGGGCTCGGTGATCACCATCCTATCATACAACACAGGATCCCGAAGCGCTCTATCACCGCCCTATAACTTTGAAAACCCCCCACCCCTTAAAATGAGCATAAATAAGCCATATGCTCAACATGCTGCCCATGAATGGATTGCTCAGTATTGGTCAACGGATTGTTTTCCATGAAGTAGGGGGAGCGGCTGGGCACAAGAGTGCGGGATGCGGCAAGGACGCGCAGCGCAGCGCCAATTGTATCCACATACGTGTTGATGAGACCTTTGCTGTTCAAATGCGCGAAGGACTGCCGGGTCTGAGTTCATGGTAACCTCCGTATAAGGACGAAATACATAACCCTAAACCCTAATTAAGCCTGTATGATTCTATTCAGGCTGCATCTCTTCTTCTACCTAACAGCATGCAGCTACAGAAAGACCCTGCTCTCGCGAATTCAGGCCCAGACTGTATCTTCCCCACACATAACATGGAAACCCATGCAGCCATATCGCTTTTGGGGGGTGGTAGAAGTGTCATTAATGATTGCCCCCATTGGCGAAAATTGTTTCACCGCTATCGAGCCACACAGCAAGAACATGCTTGGGAGTGTTTGGGAGCGCTGGGAGTTGTGAACTGCGAAAGATTGTGAAAACAGTTTCTGAGGCAATGCAGATCATGGGGCTTCTGTGCAGATCCAGCCGTCCATGCGCTCATGTGCCTATCATCCATACCTCTACAACCCAAATTCTGTTTGGTTGGGTACCTCCTTTAATAATCCTATCATAACCCTTCCGTAAACCCAAGCACACATTGACGGCAAAGGACTTATTCTTGCTGCTTCTTAGTAGGGAATAAGGGAATATAATCCTATATAGTATATTCCTATCTCCCTACTACGAGCCAGTAAGTATTGTAATCATGTCGCAGCTGGGCTCTCTGATATCACCTCTCAACCATTCTGACCGTCTACCAGGAGATCCTAGTGGACCATGATCAGGGTACACCAGTGTAGGCATTGGGGCCAAAGTTGAGACTCATGGTTTGGAAGCCCTAAACCTTTCTAAACCTGCCTCTCTCTGCGAAGTTCCCCTCCACCACAGCTTGCCGAACACGGCCGCCAGGCACCTTAGCATGTAGTATATAGGGTTTAGGACTACTTAGGTGTGGGAATAGGGTTTAGGGCTAATTAGGTGTGGGAATATTGGGGTTGGGTCCAATGCTTAGAGACTTCGGGATGTATGGGATGTAGGGTTTAGGGGTGGAACTTGAGGCTTCAGATGCAACAACACGAGTTGACAACCCCAAACCCTGCGCCCTAAACGTTGGAACTCTCATGATCTCTTCCGCGCATAATGCTAAAAGGTCATCATCCAACCATCGAAGGATCTAGCGGTTGAGAGCTTGCGCCTCAAATTCTGCGAATTGGCCAAGAAGCACAAGCTAGGATGAAGGTTCCCAGCTTCAACCCTAAGCCCAGCAGGGCATACTTCCCCAGGTCTGTATCGTGAACCTTCCTGCCATGATGAAGGCAAGCATGTACAATGTACCCCTTAGGACCCACTGAGTACTGTGATTCTTGAGGTATGGAAAATGATAGAAGCAGTGCCAAATTTTGCCCCAAAGTGTCACTACACGAGGACCAGGAATCCAACATCTACATATCCATTCAGAATGTACTCGTACTTCTACATGGGTGGTTGTCAAATCATGGTCCCTTTTTGGGCACCCTGAATATTAGGTGCCGGGCCATAATAGGGATCCAAAAAGGGAACATAATTTCGATAACCACCCACATGAGCCCGTGTAAGGTCTGCAAGTCACGGCCAAGCAGCTCCAACCCCCCAAGCGGCACTCGACGGGCTCGTCGCCTCAAAAAGAGATGCTGTGCCCAAGCCATAACAATAATACTATTTAGGGCTTAGGGTTTAGGGTTATAGTATATTTGGGTTATATTGGGGTTTTGTTGGGGTTATATTGGAGAATGCAACTGAACAGATTCGATGGCTATATCGTGTGTTAGCTAACTCCAGGGTTGCTCGAACCGCTCAAGCGCCCCCCTTCCCCGCCTGGGCAGTAGATGAGGTTGCAGGCCTCTAATCGCTGTAGTGCCCCGGAGCACGGAGCACCTGCACCCTCAGCATGACGTAGGACCTGCAACCAACATGCTACATGGTTTAGGGTAACACATAGAATTATAGAATAATGGCATAATGGGGCAAGAAGACGGAACATGAAGAGGAAACCGGGGTTGTGTAGGGGTTCGTGTTCTTTGAATGCCTCCCCCTAATATTCATGCCTCAAAAACTTAAGTGGATTATATAGGGGAATTGAGAAGGAAATGGAAACTATGATGCTGTTTAAGGTTTAGTTTAGGGTTTAAGGCTGAAAGTAAAAATGGTGATAGACAACATCCTGCATCACCATTATACGGTAGCAGCATCAATCACAGGCATAGGCGGACATGTATAGGGGTCTGGCAGGGTTCTATCCATCAACCATTGACATACTACATGTCGGGGTATCCGGGCACAGGAAGCTCTTGAGCGTCTAGATGAACGCAGCTGGGAATGCCAGCTGGCATTCTGCAAGCCTGCAAGTACGTCTGAAAGACGGCTGCGGAAGCTTCGTAAAGGCTTGCCAAAAAGACTGGTCCCTGTAGGCTGCAAGCTTGCTCCACGCCCTCCCCTGATGGTAATTCATGCCATGCGAGCCAAGCTCAGGAAAATGCTATAGTGCCCCCTACCCAACAGTCGCCTTACAACAGCTTCTAACAACCATATTTTCACAAACAATTTTTCCCTCAAATCTTTAAATTGAATAGCCCCAACAATCCATGCAACAAAAACTCAGAACCCTACGCTCCCGGACCCTTTCTGCCACCGGACTGAAGCTTTTCGCAGGGATCACTTACTTGCACAGGGCAGGAGCTCAGAGGCAATACAACACCCGTTTAAATTATGATTTAATCAAAATTAAAGAAGAGGACCCCCTACTGTACCTTACATACCCCAAAAATACTGTTTGCCTTTCCGTGGGGACGTCAAGTCTTGGAAGCCTCTTGAATTCCCCATATACTTTTTTCTATAGATCACGGATGATCCGGGAGCTACGCTCCAAACCCAAAAAAGAAACACCACACCCTAAACCCCAAACCCTAAACCCACCTGTCTCGTGGCCATGTGTTGACCGCCTCCGCATTCGCGGGAGCAGTCTGACCAAGTGGTCCTCAAGTGGGCGGGAGTGGGGGTACTGCTTAGGGTTTGAGGGTTTAGGGTTCACTTCCTGGGATTTCCCCACTTGCTAAGCAATAGTGGCCCACACCGGAAAACGGCAATTCATTGGGTCATGTGCCCTTACTTTTATACCAGTAGTAACTTAGTGGGGGGCAAAGCCTACGGTATCTCTTGCAGCTAATGCTGACCTCACATTAAGAACTACCCCCACATTATAAAATCCCGGCGCCGGAACACAATTATCATTCCCTCCGCAAGTATACAATCCACCAAAAGCGTAATTTTTCTCGGGGCAACCATTTTAATTAGATGTTACTTAATTCTACATAGGCTTTCCAACGTACATTTCTGGCACTATTGTTCCGGGGGTCCCCCGGGACGGAGATAGATCAA
>CAJNIZ010047020.1:10896-35962 GCA_905231905.1 Symbiodinium pilosum | reverse complement strand
GACTCCAGGCCCCACAGCGCACCCTCCTGTAGGTTTAAGGGCTTAGGGATTCGGTGTCCGGGATCCATGGCGTAGGTAGGGTCTAGGGCTCAGAACTTAGGATTTGGGATAGAGGATTTGTAAAGCCCAACCTATTCAGGATCTGTGGGCATGTTAATCCCCCCCGTTATAATGAAACCTCCCAGCACGTATTAAGAAAGCATCCCTGTTGCAAAATGGTGCTGTATAGTAATAGTCATAGTTGCTAATGTACGTACGATCCTGATTAGTGTGGCACCCCCCAAACAAAAAGGGGGCTCTGCAATAACAAGTTCACAAAACGAATTGGGGGATCCTCTGGCTCCTATTGAAATCAATGAGGGAAGGGACATCCTTCTGCTTCGCTAAATTGTTAAGGAACGGCTCAGTTTAGCTTTGAAGAGAAAGGGCCAGGCTCTCTAAAACTTATTTCAATCAGTTGCAGTCTCAATAAAACCTTCGAAACAAAAAAAATCTTTAAGATAAAGTAAAACCAATTGAAAACTAATGAACCCTGCCGGCGCTTTGAAATCTCTTTAAAAAAGGTAAACCCTGTAAAACCAAACCAACCAGAATCAACGTTGAATAAAATCAGCCAGAAATCATGTAAACACAGGTACATGCAAATAACAATGGCCTCACCATTAACCCAGCCCAACGCCCTTGAACTTCTTGACCCCTCTCCTGATCATGTATATTATTGAGGATCAGGGCGTCTGCTGGACTATCCCCTTTTTTTTTTCAATGCCTAGCCTGGTCGAAGAAGCCGTCTAATAAGAAATCGACTAGATTTGGTGGCATCAGATTCCAGGTTCCAAAGGTAATAGAGCCTGGCCTTCATATTCAAAGGCCTGGCTTCTAAAACCGGGAACATCTGGCCTCATCGAAAACATTCCACAATTTTTTCCACCGAGAACCTTTACAAACTTTCTTGGCACCCCGCGAATCGAATAGGGGGCACAGAATGTTTCTGAAAACTTTACAGTATTGGAATCAGCATGCAACATGATTACCGGGTGGGGATGCTCAGTATGAGGGGTAGGGGATCAATTTGTGGGAGTTGGCCTTCAAAGCTCTATTGGACGTGCAGATCTCGTCCAGGAACTTCACCCAACCTAGCGGAGTTTTTCAGAACCCGGTTTGGAGTACGGCCTAGGGTTTAGGATTCAGGGTCAAGGATAACTAAAGGCGGCTGATACGTAAAATATCCCAAAACCGTGGGCACTTTCGAGGATGTCCCTGGAACACGAGTCCCAGATTATCAGGGTCTAGTCTCAGCGCACCACTGTCAACAGTCCTCATATGGACGAGATGCAAAGGAAAGAAAGACCTATTGGGGAATATACAGAGGCCGCCTTCGATTCCTAGAAGGAACCGAAGTCTGCCTTGTAATTACATGTCAAGCGTCATGGCATAGGAGCGTCAAAAGCATGTCCCTGCTACAAAATCATGCTGACATCAGACTACCGTGCTCAATACTCTTTGAACCCTAGACCCAAAACACACTTCATGTTCGCGCTTTCTCTTGCATGTGATTCTCCACCATACAACATGAGGGGATACAGGGAGCAACCTTTGCTCACCACATGGTTGGGGCCCCGCCAAAGCCACAACCCTATATCTTTCACCCAAAAGCCTGAGCCGTACACCCTTGATCACCATACTTTTCATGCGGAAGAGTCTTGAATTCTGCCGCTGCCCTGCCTCTTTGGGCAGGTTGTTGTTCCGTTCGCTTTGGGGTTGGATGTGGGTTGGCCGCTTCTGGTACAGTGGTATCAAAAGACCTGCATATGCGAATCTCTGTATATACTTTATTTGTGGCGCTTCAGTGAAAGACAAAGCGAAAGTATTTCAACCGTTGACCAAGGCTTAGGCAGGGTAAAGGCGCTAATAGGTTTCGGGGTTCATGTATTAGTTTTATATGGCGGGTTTCAAGATCGCAGATGGGCGGGGAATCCAAAATTCGAGGGCCATTTCTTTCCACCTTGAGCATACCGCAACCATGATAATGCTATTCATCTGCACTTGGGACCTAAACCCCAACTGCAAGCCCTAGCAGTGCCATAATGACATTCAACTTGAAGGGCTTCTCAAGACCCTGTAGAAACCCTGAGCGGTAACCCACGTGGATTAAGCGTTACGTTTAGGGATCCTAGGGATAGGTGGGGGTCGTAGGGGCACTGGTCAGGGATTGTGTGATTTAGGCTTGAAGGGTTGACCCTAAACCCTAAACCCTAGCTCCCACATCTCCCATCTTTGGCACACAGTGAGTTCATGTGCACGTGCACTACACTCCTGTGACCAATTCTGGAACTGTCTCGAAGAAGACAGGGCTATGAAGCTTCAGGGCGCCGCAAACAGTCCTTTGCGAGCTTAGGTTTTTATAGTGGTGATACGGTGTGTTATATAGGCTTTGTGATATTACCCCACTCAGAGACAATCAAATGGAACAGAAAATAAAAGATAACGTGGCGCTTGCTGGGGGTTTGTAGTGCATAAGGGAGTGTACTATCCAAGGATTATTTTCCTTTGTTCCCGACTACCCGCCCATAAGCTACTATGTAGGGTTTGGGGTCTAGGTTTGGGTACAGTCCCCAAGTCACAACCCATAATATGGCAAATGCTAAGTAAGGGCTTGAATATATTAATGTCATAACCCCAAACCGGAAACCGTGTGGAGTCTTCACTGTATAATCCAAGGTTGGGAGTACAGAGTATATATTGCAAGATCCCGGTGATTACGTTTGAGGGTTTAGGCTGCAGGATAAATGTTCACCCTCAACGCCGGACCCCCAGACGGCACTCATCTGAAAGTCCCTGAAAAGAAGGGACCATTGTGAAACGCTTGCTTAAAGGGAGATCCGAACCAAAAGGGAACCCACCTAAACCCCAAGCTCTAAACCGAAAACCCTATATAACACCATTGTAATAGTTTCCATGTTCTTTTCCTTTATCCCTATATAACCCCAATATATACACCAAACCCTGTACCGCAACACCCTAAACCGTATGTCCGAGAGTCGATGGAGCGCATTGATCCATGCACTGCAGACACTCTGTCCGTAAGAGAGAGGGATCGCCTGGACGCGGTCTAGTGTTTAGGGTCTAGCTTCCGGTTTAGGTGGACATCGACATCTTATTTAGGGTTCAGGATTTCGGGCTTGGGGTCTAAGGTTTGCGGGTTAGGTTTGCCGGCAGTACCCTAGGGGCACACTTGACCTCTGAACCTCAACCCTATAAACAAAACGGGTTCGTACTTCCTGTACCCGGAAGCTCTTAGGACTGTGTTGGGCTTTGGCTGGAATTTTCTGGCTTTGGGTGTGATCACAAAGATTTCCTAAGTAAATTCTAGAAAAGGGGTGGTAAGTAAGAAAGTAAGCAAGTAAGTAAGAGAGACCCCCTGTAACTAGAAGCGTCCAAATCTCAAATGTAAATCCCGCTCTATATGCTAGATTGTAAAGATCTTCAACAACATCCGATAAATGGCCCTTTTTGGAGGTACAAGAGTTCTAAGAGAAAACTAGGACGACAAAAGGTGCCTACAGCGGAAGCCACTAAAGCTAAACCCCCAAACCCTAAATCCCGAAGTTCCTCTACCCCAAACCCTACAGCTCTTGACCCGTTGAACTGGGGGGGTCCAACTTTTTCTTAATTTGAATGTCTCCCCCAGAATAAGGATAATGATTTTTTGGGCCCCCTTTTTTGCAAACTCTGACCTCGAACCGAAGCCCTAAAACCCTTACTCCAAAGACACCTGGCTGGCGGCTGCACTGTGTCATGCACTTCTCTGTGCCGCACTCTGCCAGCTTCTCCACAATCTCAATAAAGCAGTAAGCACAAAACTCTGCCACACCTGCGAGTTTAGGGTCCATACAGATTAGGGTTTTGGGATGTTAAGGCTTAATTAGGGGGTTCCATAGATGCACTTGCGATTCTGAAATAGTGCCTTGGTTTGGAGACTTCGTACATCAGGACATGAAGCCTAGGGGTTAGGATTTGGGGCTAAGGGCCTAACATCCATGGTGTACTCAAGAAAAACAGTTCAAGAAAAGCTAAACCCTCAACCCTTCCTTCGAGAAGCGCAGAAACATATGAACACAATTTTGAGAAGACCTCTCAAAGAATTGGCGGTTTATGTAGGGATAATGGCAAGGTATATGGAATTGACTACAATCGGGTTCTTTCAGGTTTCAAGGTTCGAGGGCTTAGGTTTAGGCTTTATGGTCCTACTGCTGATGCTGAAAATTCTGTATGACCTTGAAACACTAGAAGACCAGAATTCGAAAAAGATCAAGTACCTCTGGTCATGCAGGATTTCCAGTATCAACCGTAGAACCATACTAGGGCTTGGGGTTCAATACCTTAGATTAGAGCGAGGGATGTCGCTTTCAAGAGTCGTGATCCGTTCTGCAAGGCCCTGACTCCTGAAGTGTCTCATTCTTTAAGTACTTGCTGCGTTGAATTCTTGGGCATTGCCATGAGGCAATTATGCGTTCTCCGCCAGTTTTCGCTGCCGAATACCTCGCATAGCTTGCATGCATAGTACGGCACCTAGCGATGGTCTTCACGCCCAAACCCTCGAGGGCCTCGAACTCCTTGGCCCTAAACACGCGGTCTAGGGTTCGGTTTAGGGTTTAGCCCGTAACCCAACAACCCTATAGGCCCAATAAAGCTTTTCAGCCATTAAACCCGTTAAAGCCAGTTCCTAGAAACCGGATCCCCGGCCCCCTTGGAAATCCCAAAACAAGGCCATGATCGCGCGAGTACGTGTTCTCCCCCCTCACGCCCTAGTTGTTTCGTAACAACAACAAAAAACAAAAGTATCAACATTATTCCCCTGCAGATGTAACAGTACTACATGTTATTAGTGGGTGGGGAAGGTTATCATTAGAGAAAGACCCTAAACCCTAAACCCTGAACAGTAGTTTCCATTTTATTTTTCAATTATCCCAAAAGGACCCCCTATCCCTATAACCCCTATAATCCCGGGAAGGGATTATGGGGAAACCATTAGCCTTAACCTGTCTGCTGCCTGCGTCTGCCATACATTTTTGGCATGTGTCTCGCTGGTCGCAGGCATCTTCGCAAGCAAGGAAGGCTCGATATCCTCGCAATTTTGGGCTTAGGGTGCGGGGTGCGTGGCTGAGCTTGCGCATTTCTGGGCGGCTTCCTGCATGCATGATAAAATTTCAAGCACGAGGTTCCCTCGAAGTGACACCCAAGACATACACGCACCTTTGATCCTAATCAAGCCTATGTACTCACTCACTAAAGCAAATAGTGGTATCCCACCTCACATCCTTGAGAGCATCGGGTGAAGGATTGGGTTGGTGTTGAGGATTTCAGGTGTAGTATACTTTAAGGTGAGGTATTCTCTAATCTCCTCGTCTCCCCCTTCATAACGCCTAAAATGAAGCTCCCGTATATACTCCCCTACAAAACCCCCTTTAAGGACTGAAGACTGTGCCTCGGTGAAGTCTTGAAGCACCCTGTTGCGCGGGCTTGTCAAGGCAAAGTTCACAACCTAAACCCTAAACTACAGTATCCTGAACCCATTCCTGTGTTCAGGACATCCCTAGGCTAAGTTTCGCTTAGGGTAGGTCCTTGAGAGGTTTAGGGTTTAGGGTTTAGGGTAGAGATGTTCAAAATACCTGTTCCCCAAAGGCCACAATCTCGATCACGATGCCCCGATTGTGAAGACACCATAAAGCCAGCTTTAAACAGATGATCCCGCAACGCATCCGAAGTCCTACAACCCTGAATATGCCTAAACCCTAAACCCCGAATGCTAACCCTAGAGTCCAAACCCTAACACAAAATGTGACACCAGCAAATCAAAGAGCCCTAATGCTGAAGAAACTTCCCCAAGGCGAATTCCGCCAGCATGAATCTTAAAGCCTATTCTCCCCAAGCTGACATGACGTGTTACTTCCCATAAATGGTAGGGCAACCCAGGACAGCATTATGGAGACCCCATATGACCTAGGATATATTCCTTAGTTGGGTCTTCTGGGTCCTTAGAAGGTCTTCCTGGTTCGGGATCCCGATGACCCCTAAAACCTGAAAACAATTGTATGGATGGAGGAAATCTTACACCACCTTGCCTTAGGCATTCCTATATTCCAAAGTACGTACTACTTGTAGACTTTATACTAGGTATTGTTTAGCCCAGAGTTCTAGACACTACACCTATAGTCCCCCTTAAGTAGATAGAATATGGAGTATATGGGGGGCTTACTATAATATACCCAAAACCATAGTCTATCTACTTAAGGGGGACTATATACTCCAATAATTACAATATTATGGGGTTCTTGAGTGGTGCAGGATTGCCCCCATCCACCAAAGGACTGCGAATGGTCCTTCATCAGAGCATTTCTGGACGGCCTGCAGCTCTCCGTGGCAGTGCATCAAAAATTTAATAGAGTGAGTGCCCCATTGAAGTGTAAGGATTGCGTATTTCTCATAATGTTCCCTATGTTATCCCGAAGAATGACTCTGTAATCTATTCGATCCTCGTAGATATCCTTGGGGTTCCTTCGATCCCTGCGAGCTCGAAAATCTTCCGTATTTAATTAAGGAGAGGTTTAAGGTGACTTCTCGGGCTCAGTGCTTCAGATTTAGGCTTCAGGGGATAGGGCTTAGGGGTAATCATGGCGTTGAGATCTTAAGTCTGTAGGCTGAAACTTTAGGATGAGGTTTAGGGTTCAGGTTTGAGGGCTTACATGAGGTCAAGGGTTTAGAATTCAGTTTGGGATCTACCTGGATTATCTAACAGCCGCAAATACAATGGCAGTTTGCAAACAACTGTTTGATAAAGTTTGAGGCCCTTACCTACGTTTCTGTTCTTTGGTGACGCCGTTAGGGTGTACAATCAGGGTGTTGGGTTACGGGTTAACAGTCGAGAGTTCGATGTTTGCAGACTTAGGGGGTTCAGGGCTGTTCTGGCAGCCTCCTCCTTGACACCTATGGCACCACCCTTGCTGTTGGGGCATATCCACGCCCCAAAAAACCCTCACAACCCCCGCCTGAATCTCTTATTCCCAAATCGATCAGTCACCTCTGAACCAGAAATTATGAACTTCAAAACCCCAAATTCCCTGAAGCCTAACATTCCTAAGCTTAGATTCCCCTAATCCTAATCCATAAACCCTAACAGCCCTAACCCCTAAACCCTAAACTCCAAACCCTTTGGCCTGTCTTTCGGCTTGCTTGTAGGTCATGTGACAATCCTTTCCTCTTGGGCTTGTGCGAGGGGATTTTGGCTATCCAAAACTTCGATATGAGGACCACATGACTCGTGACTATCATATGAGTCTCACAGGGTCCTAATCACAATGGTTGGGGTTGTAAGTTTAGGGTGGGTTTTGGTGTTTAGGGCTTGGGGTTCAGGGCTTGGGGTGTTTGAGTTGGGAAGTTTTGGGGCTTAGGCGGACGGATTCCCACAGCCTAACTGACACGAAGCTGTGAAAAGGCAAAACTGAACACAAAATCCAAAACGCATCACCTCAAAAAAAAGCCAAGAACTCAAACTCTGGATGACCTCTAGCGAGCACTTACTAAAACGAGTAAAACAAGGGTCCCAGGATGCACTCCACAATAATGCAGTCCTTAAAGCTGGGAGGCCCAACGTGGGACCCCTAATTTTCAGAAGCCCTCAACCCAGAAACCTAATTCCTCAACCCGACATCCTTACTGTAGTTGCAGCCCCTTTAAAACGTACGCCAAATTCAGAATGGGCCCTGTGTATGGGGGTTTGGGGTCTCCAGGACCCCCTATTCATGGAAGCTGGCATATACCGCCAGCACAGCGCATCATCCTCAACCCTTGGCCCGAGACTCTCAGCCTGAAATCGAACCCTAGGGGGGGGGTGGGGTTTCCGGTTTAGGGACTAAGCAACCCCAACTCAAAGGGCTCCCGAAACAACCCCCATATTTGCTCACTAGTGGGTTCCCATGCAAGCTTAAAACCTTTAAGCCCAAGACCCGAGATTGAAATCCGAAATCCTACATTCTTAAATCCCCATCCAGAATGGATTCCTTATCAGAATAAGAAACAAAACACAGAACATCATGTCATTCATTCTTCAGTGTCCATAAACCCCAAACCCCAATGCCTAAACCCTCAACCCTATACATGAACCCACAAGTCCCAAACACTAAATACCCCAAGCCACAAAAGCCCTCTTAATCCACCAGCAACCCTAGACCCCAAACCGTATGGCTGAACCCGAAAAAATTCGGAAGCCCTGCACCCTAAGCGCCGAAAGTCTAAGAAGCTGGAACCTTTATCCATGTTAGAACTATAATTGTTTTTAAGTTTGGGGGTTGGGAGGCACCCAGACCCTTTACTAAACCTTAAGCCCCCCCAAGCCCTTAAGAACCCACCAGCCGTCCTTCACAGCCATTGTCAATCCGGAGCCTCCTCGCCACTTCAAAGACCTTCAGGGGCTTTGGGCTTTAGGTGGCTTCAATTATAGGGGTTGTGTAGGGATAGGAAGGGATAATGGGAAAGGAAATAGCAACGACTACTTAGGGTTTAGTAAGGGTTTGGGGTCATAGGATTTTAGGGGTTTGAAGGATATGAAGGCTTTAGAGATTTTGGGCTACGTAGGTTTTGGTGGCAATTTAAGAGGAAAAGTTACCAAAGAGGGCAGTGTAGATCAGGGGCACGTAAGGGGTATGTAGGGATCCCTGGATACAAGCCAAGTATACGTGCAGGGATCATTGGGGGGTGTATAATAAACGACGTATAGAGGCATCATATAGGCTTCGCTCTGGCTCGCATACTCTCAAAACTTACTCCCGATTCCGCTATGAACAAGCCGTATAAGGAATCCTGTACCCAAAACCGAAAACACAAACTGGCCTGGTTCAAGACTTAGGGTTTACCCCTTCGAAAGCTAAAACTAACCTGCAACACCACATTGGCCCCGCTTCATAGGACAGCTGTTGCCCTGTACAAGTTTGGGGGAAGCTACAGTTTGAGGGCAGCAGTCCTCGGAGTGGTTCAGAGATCCTGAGGACCCTGCACCGGCAAATATGTGAAGGTGCATTGTCAGGTTGGCGCTTAGGTCTCAAGGGTTCGTACTGTAGGCTTGGCAAACGGGCTGCAAGCGCTTCCGGTTTAGGATTTGGCCCCTGAAACCTGACTACAGCTTTCAATCAACATCCACTAGTCCTATAACTTAAACTCTACACCCTAAACTCGAAACCAAAAATTCTTAAACCCTAAACGCTACGCACAAAAGTGTGCACCCTTGGAACTACTCCAGCGCTTGCCAGAACCAACCTTACTGGTGATGAACGTTACAAGGATTATATAGGGATGGAGGATAACAAAACATGACACTTGTATTCAAGACTACCTCTGGGGTGTGGGAGAGAATGTGGACTGGGGCCTTTATTTTTGCTCGCCCGTGTGCAGTTGTGCCCACGTTGGCGCCTCTTGACCTAGCTGTCATGTCCTACCTACCCATCTCGAACGAGACAGGGCATGAGGCTTTTTCCGGCCAGGCCCCAACCAGTAGCGTTGGGCTGAGCCTTCCTGATGTTCAGTTGGGGTATTCCCACCTTTGCGACTTATGACCCACGCTATTGAGTGGCATTGAACCTGCACTGCGGTTCGTGGGCATCGGAGAGAATGTGGTACTACTGCTGATGGAAGATTCTTGCGCTACCTGAAAACAAACAACTACAGTAACTCCTGGGATTTGGGGCAATTAAGGTGGTGCAAGATTTCCTCCATCAACCGTATTTTAAGGGACTGTAGGGGGATTGTTGCATGGATCCCTCCCCCCCCACTCTCCCTTAAGCACAAGTCCAATTTTGAAAATTAGAGCGCCCATGGAAATCCTAGTAGGGATACAGATGTGTGAAGCCTCCTGATACACTGAAAGGTTAACCTTGGCAACACACTAGATGCTGCCCCCAAACCCTCAGCAGGCGAATCCTAAAATTCATCCCCAAGCCTGGGAGTATTTTGAAAAGCTCCAACCTCTGACGCGGAGCCAAAGGAGCACAAAAAGGCCCCCAGCAGCCAGGCAAACATTGCGCGCAAAGGTGGGGTAAGGCGAGCTACTGCGGAATTGAGTTGTAACAGCTGCTACACGATCTCCTGGGAAGAATATCTGATTACGCTCTTTTGAGCGCCCCGCAATAATATTGCCTACGGGTCTCTCATAGCGCGTGCGGTCTCCCAAAGGTATGGGGGTCTTCTTGAGTCTAGGTTTTCGGGTCTAGGGGGGAGTAGGTAAACAGTCTTGTGATCCAAACCTGTTGATTAGCATGAGAAACACTTGGAGAATTCACAGCGAAGAATTCTTCAGGGGGGCCCCTAGGCTTCCTAATGCCGAAACTATGCTTGGCTCATTGTTTTGCTTTTGGCTTCCTAAGAAGACAAATCAGAATTGAAAAGACGTACTTGGCTGTGACTGCCCTGATCATGATCTTTGACAACTGTACAGCGCATAAGGATACACTAAACTAAGCTCTAAACCCCAAACCATAAACCTAACACTAAACCTTAAACTCTAAACCTTAAACTCTGAACCCTAAACTCAAACCCCAAAGCCTAAACCCTAAACCCTATAAGCCCTAAAACCCTAAACACTGAACCTTACACCTGAAACCTATGCTGATCGAGGTGAAGTTGTGGAAGCCTGCATTCTCCGCAATGGCCATGAACCTCCAGAAAATTTCAAACCTTGTTGAAAGGAATCGCAATGTGCTGAAAACCCTGCCCCCAAAACCCCAACACCTCTATCCTCCCTCTCCACAACATAACTCTAAAATCCCTAGCCAACAGGAAAACCACGAACTAGGAAATTTCAAAAAGAGGCCTCTCGGCATTTCGCAGCTTCGCCAGTTGGGATGCTGAAGCTGGGTCTGCGCTGTTTCGTGCTTCTACCTGTGCGGGGCCGCTGGGCAGGGACAGGGATGTACCAGTTGTTGAGTTCCCTTGGCCAAGAGCAATATGGGAGCTGCAGGTTTTAAGCAACTATGAAGGTAGAAGTAATCCTACTTGTGGGTAGCTGGGCTCGAGAGAGTTTGCTTGTGGGGTAGGGCAGACTTCAATGTGCTCGGAGTCTAGGGTTTGGATTAGAAATTTAAGGTTTAGGCTTTCAGGCTTAGAGTTGAAACTGTCATCTCCAGCACTTACACTTTCTAGGTAAGGATCCAACGCTACAAGAAGTGACTGAATCTAATCCACTAGTATTTAACATCCACCTCCTCTGCGCGACGTGACAGGTCTTTAGTGCCAGGAGGCCAAGAAGAAGGAGGCCATAAACCCTAATAAAGCCTGCACACGGAACGGTGTGGCCTTACTTTGGTGTTCTCCACGTAAACTAACCCTTCTTCCGCCAAGAACTCCTAAGAATTTGCAGCCAAACTCTTGGGCGTACTTGCGGTGGTCCAACCCAGTGAGATTATGAAATCTATTCTTCAAGCACACTATACACAGAGGGAGGATAAATAATCTGAGTCTCGATTGGTGGATATAGTATTCTGAAATGGAATACTACACGCCTGAGAGTCTCTTGAAAAGTGGGCAGTTGGGACCTCTGCGTCATGAGCATGCATCGTTCTAGTCTCAAACAAAGACTATGTACTACAAACCAGTGCACCGCTTAGGATGCAAGGGACATATAGAAATCCTAATAGGACTCTGCGAGCCCCCATTTTTAAGCTCTTAACCTTCACCCTAAACCCTACACGGTTATAAGGTTGGCTTGAAGAAGTCGTGCTTCTTGGAGCCACCCTTTCAAGAAACTGGGTTGCTGTTAAGGAACTTGAATTGAGTTGCTATGATAAGGAAACCCTTTTATGTACTAATTTGCTATATACGCCTATTATGGCAACTTAATCTAAGTTCCTTAACAGCCGAACGCGCAAAGCAGTTCCGACGTCTCACCAGAAGTCAACTTCAAGCACAGCCTCTCAGCGATCGTCAAGTTTTAAGTCTGCAAAGGCATGGTGCCTCAGCACTCCAATTCCCCGTCTCATTTGCTTTTCATCCTGCGGGCCAACAAAGACTCAACTTCACCTTCGACAACATAATGTCCAGTCTGAACATTGAAAATCATGTCAGGCGGCGCTAAACGCAGAACGTAACGGAGCGCAACGCCATGAGTTGGGTGGCACCACGGCGGGAATTTGAGGGACGGCTGTGCAGATCACAAACGCTTCCCAAGGGTCCGTAAGGCTTGGGTTACAGGGAAAGGGTTTAAGTGTTTTCAGGTTACTTGCGCACAAGCTTTCTCAACTGCGCCAAAGGCACAACAACTTCCAGCCACGTACAGGTACTTCATAGGTCCCGTTGCCAAGCCTCCTTCCAAACGTCTTCCAAGCAACTCCATTCAACTCTATCCGCATCACGCAAAAGTGGCACGGCCTCTCAGCGATCGTCAAGTTTTCAGTCTGCATGGGCAGTGCCTCAGCACTCCAATTCCCCGTCTGTTTCGTTTTCATCCTGCGGGCCGATACAAACTCCAAATAAGCTCTTGCTTGGAGACCTAGAGAGTCCAAGACACCAATGAATGTACTCCACATCAACTAAAGGATCCCAGTATCATGTTGGGTATATACCTTAATCAAGCAGTATCGGGCTCTCTGTGTATCGCCAGGGGTGTAGGATTCAGCACCGCATGCAGAACACAAGCCAAGGAGTGGGACTGTAGGCAAGAGCTCGAGGAAGCCAATGTCCCAGCCAGAACTTCCGGCAAAGAAGCTTCACCCAAAACCAACAAAGCCTCAGCAGTTTACAGCCAGCCTCTCAGCGATCGTCAAGTTTTTAGTCTGCAAAGGCGTGGTACCTCAGCACTCCAATTCCCCGTCTGAGTTTTTTCATCCTTCAGGCAGGATATACGGGCCTATTTGATCAGAATAAGGTTAGAGGTAAACTATATTCATCTTTGCATTTGTTTAGGCTTGTACAAGAACAAGAACAACTTAGCAGCCAGGGCGGAAGCCTCACAACAAGCTGTGGCTGCTTCCCCTTACCACGTCAGAAAACGGAAGCTCTCCGCAAAGCCTCCAACAAAAACATCAAGCAATCAGATTGCTCACTGCCGCACGCTAGCCAACACATCAGTAACTTGCACGCGCACCCTTGCAGGGGGCCGGCCAGCCAGCCGCCTTTCAACAGAACCAATTGTCACCTCATACAAGCCACACAAGGGCAGGGCCTCTCAGCGATCGTCAAGTTTTCAGTCTGCATGGGCAGTGCCTCAGCACTCCAATTCCCCGTCTCATTTGCGTTCATCCTTCGGCCGTATCGGAAACAAAAACGGGCAGTCCAACCAAGCAGCAGGCACATCACAATGGACTTCTAGGACCTGTTTGTTTTATCTGTGCCATGGAATGACGTCCATCTTCAACTCAGCCAATCTGTTCTTCTGTGCTCATGTACAGTACTTAGTTCTGACTTGTTGTTCCTCCGTTAATATTTCAGCCAGCAGTGCTTACACTCAGCAAGACCCATGGAGTGAGAGGGCAGACATTCGCACGTAGATGTCACAGCTTGTCTCGCCTTGACTGTCTCCTCTCTGATTGTGCCTGCTGGTTCCTTGTAGGGGGCTGGTTGGAGGAGGCCGTGGGAATTAGATACCTCCCTGCGGTTGAACGCCTAACTCTGAAAGCTGGCGAAAAACGGAATGGGAGCCGCCCCCGTTTTGAACCTCAGAAGCTACAATGTAATGCTTGCTGTGGGAAGCCACAAAACCGAAGCCAAAATTTTGGTAAACCCCAATATGGGGACTTTGAAAGAATTTTAAGGTATTGATCCATCATACCCACAATGAAAACCGCTGGTCCGAATTCCATAAATTGTACCTTGGTACTGGGCCACCCATTCTTTGTGGCCTTCCTTGATGATTCTACCTTGCTACAAAATTCCTAGCTAAACCCTGAACCTGAAACCCAGCCCCAGCCCCAATCCTGAACAAAAAACCCTTTACCCTAAATCCTGCGCCCTAGACCCTAAAGACTTCAACGGCTCGCCCCACGGTCTTCGAATGCTTGCGGGAAGCCGCACTCCCTGCCACAAGGGAGTCTTAAGCTTGAGGACCTAGCTCCGGGTTCCCAAAATTGTTGGGAAATACTAGCCCAAGAATAATGGAGAATCAAATGGAAAAGAGCATGGATAACGAAATGGAAGCTGGGATGATATAGTAGTTTATAGGGTTAGGGTTTCCCAAAATTAGGGATCCGTTTTTGGGGGTCCCTACAACGAGTATAATAGTACACTGCATGCGGTCTATGTTGGGACCTTTAGAGGCACGGGGTTCTTGGTGATCAAGAAATATCGGGATGCATGTTTGGTGATTCCTTTCTTCTCCGGACGCGCTGATTAAGGTTCAGAATGTCCCGGAAAGGCACATACCAATTTTACCAGAATTCCTGCGACTTCTTCTGGCGCTCTCCTAAACTCTAAACCGGGAAAAATCAAAATAGAGGCCACCCACAAGTCCCCTGTATAAGGCTGACCCTATGGCCACAAACCATTTAAAGAGAGAGAGAGAGTCTTGCACTCTTCCGCAAACTGTTCCTATCCCAAATCTGAAGCTCCCGGTCCCAGCTAAACCCTGAAGCCTAATCCTACCTGAGTTGCTCTTTAAGCCCCAAACCCAACAAGTCCCTAACCCCAAGACCTATCAATCCTTATGTAACCTGAGTTTCCAGTTCAACTTCCAACCTCTTTTCAAATCGATTCTCGGCTGATTCCCAACTCAAGTCCCAGAGCCTGCGCGCTCCAGCTTTCCGCGTGTCGGAATCACCACGGGCGTGTTGCCCTCACGTAGGGCTCGGGCATGCCTTCCCAAGGCATGCTAAGCGTAGTAGTGGTGGTCCTCTAGGAGTAGGGGTCGGAGAAGGCAGGAGAAATGGGAGGAGGAAGAGGAGGGAAGGATCTAGTGAAGGATGGAATGAAGGAAGGGCAGGTGAGAAAAGAAAAAGCAGCAGCAGCCGGCGGCGGCAGCAGCAGCAGCAGCAGCAGAGGCCCGCAGCCGCATGGACGGCATCAGCAGCAATGGCGGCAGTGAAGCTAGAAAGGGTACTTACGATAAGATGAAAGGACTGGCTGCGGCTGGGGTGTAACTAGTGACCCCGTAGAGCTAAACCAGAATCCTGTCGTCCAAGAACATGGAAAACACCACACTCTGAGCCCGCAGATGCTCAACACCAAACACACCCAATCCCTGAAACACTAAACCCTACCTACCGCCCAAACCCGAGGAAACTAAACCTTAAGCCGTGATGACCTAAGCAATGAAACCCCGGCTCGTGACGCGCAACCCCTGACAACCTAAACACTGACGCCACAAACCAAACCCTCAAACCCTCAAGCCCAAAACCCACAACACCTGACACGCAATCGAAGACGTACATCGATCATGCTGGGACCGCTGACTCTCGCTTTGCCCTATCTTCAATGCTTCCGTAAATGGGTATAGGGCCGTCAAACTCGAAGACCCCCCATTGAGCCTCAAACCCTTTACCTCTATGCCCCAAGCCGTAAGCCTTAAACCCTCACCCACAAAAATCCCTAAAAGGAGTACGTTCCTGGAAGGGAGCTATATGAGCCTTCATTTTCGTTTGGGGCTGGGTTTCGGGTTTAGATCCTTAAGCCCACACCCTAACACCCAAGCTGACACAGGTTGGTGATCTCTTTCAATAGGCTTCTGTCGTTTCAGAAGAAGGGGGTTCTCAGAGGAGGGCTATCCTTTATCCTTATTCAGGTGCACCCTGAGGGAATACTGGGATACTTGCACAGGGAGGGGGATCCTTCTTAAAATCAAGGATTGAACAGGAGCAGCTCTATCAAAATTCCATGTCCTCTATGAAGGTACGTAGACCCTCTACCAAAGGCCTACAGTGATTTCATAATTTGTTGTTGTTTAAAGGGTAGGGAGGGAGTGGATCCTGGTCAGACTCCGTACATGATCCCCTGCCTACCACTACAATAGAATCTTTGGTATATTCCGTCCCCACTCTGTGATACGCGCGCGTAAGCCAAGGGACCCAAAGGCTTGCATAACTCCTAGTCCTGAGTCAGTCTGATATGAAACAGTGGAGGGGCCTGCTCATCCACATCACCGTCACTCATGTCGTCCGAGTCGCCATACCTGGGAGTCTGGATTTTAAATTGAGGGTTGGGGGCGTAGCCCGACGCGTCCAACGACCTAAAATGAAAGGAAATTTAGACGCCAAGTGATTCCTGTTGGGCGAAGGGTTTGGAGCTTAGCTTCAAGGCTTGAAGTTTTGGTCTGAAGTTGCCTTTAAACGTGCAGGTACTAGACCTTACATGGAGACATCGCTCTCCTTATCGCATTCTCTGAATCTCCTTGCCGGTCGCAGTCGCGGCACTAATCTTGCAACGACATACCAACCACCATCTTGGAATGAAAGATCTGGCAGAGCAGCGCAGTTTCAAATCAGCCCCGGCTCCTCAACACAAGCGATGGGATAGGGACGTCCAATCAACCACCCTGGCATTAGAGCTTAGACGGTGGAAATACCCAGCTCTAACCGCAGGTCTTGTGGGTCTCTGTGTCTCATCCTTGGATATTGAACACTTAAAACGACTGGGCTTGGCGGGCCTCGGGGCCAACTCAACACTGAACATGAAATCCTCGTAAGCTTTTACACTTAGGCTAAGCTCCCTGAAGCCAAAGCCCTGACGCGGACCCTAATGGCGTTTCCACGGATCACGCGAAGACCCGAAACCCCTCAACCACATAGAGTTTAGGGTTTTCTAGCATTTAGGATTTAAGGTTACTGTTCTCGGCGAGGGAGATAAATACTTGATGAGAAAGGAGCCCGAAGTGTATTCGAGACCCACATAGGGACCTGTACGCTGCTGGTCCTGCAAATGCCTACCCTGAACCCTAAACCTTAAAACTAAACCCTAAAATCTAGCACAGATTGTCCGCCACGACCTGAGCTCCAGACTCGAAATGTTCGTCCCAGTACAGCCTGCTGGCTCAGGGTTTACCCCAAGGGTCCCCCTTAATGGAGGCGCTATTAAGGCTAATTGGGGGGTCTAGGCTTTAGGGCTTCTAGCTGGACTAGGTTGCATCAAGAACCATGTATCCATGTTTCAGAGTTCTGCGTCTTGCTGTTTTCGTTCAGGCTTTGGGCCCGCAATTGTGCCAAGATTTGGCAAGCCAGACCTGCTGGTCGCACGTAGCCCACACACCAGGATCTAGATATTAAGGACTCCCTGAACCCTGAGCCCCAAATACTAACCCCTGAGCCTGAGTTTCCCAGGACCCCTAGCGCGTGTTCAGCCCAAGTGCTCTGGCTCCCCATTTTTAGAATCAACACCTCACAGGCATTGCAAAAGGCTAATGCTTCGCCTTGATTCCCGAAGGCCGTAAGCCTCAACAACATAAGCCCTGAAACCTGAAACCTAAACCCAACGCTCTGCAATGTGCTGGGAAGCCAGCACGGTCTCGTGCACGTTGCGGTCGCCATAGCGGAACCACCACCTAAGCTCGAAAGTCCATGTTCAGCTCTTATATAGGGGTTATATAGGGCTGACAGGAATTAATTCCATCGAATCACGTGGAAGGAACATGGACAGTGAAATCGACACTAGTATGATACATGCATTTAGGTACCAAGACCTTCCTGAGCAAGGGTTTGGGATAACATATACATAACGTAGAAAGCTGAAGAATAGCGAATGTCTTGGGGTTTCATCATAGTATAAGTCTGCGAAGGCTACAGGGCACTGTTCATCCAGCCTTCTCTGATTGCCATACAACCTACCTTATGATTTTGCAGTAGTTACGTGGACAGGCTTTGCTGCAACTACTCCCTGGGCTTGTGTGCCCTGACAGTTTTCATAGTTTGTCCACCCTAACCACAAAACCAGCGCCTGCGAGGTCCGCTTGATGTCTCTCATCCTACTTCGCATCTTTACCCGAAGGCTACCGGTCCCCAGATACTCCCAAGCAAGTATATCCATAGACTTCAGGGCTCCAACGGAGATATACTTAATCAACTTGAGGACCTAGGGCCGCAGGTCTTGGCGCTACTCCCAACAAGCTGCATCATTATCCATGAGGCCACTAAGCTTTCTAGCAGGATGTTTGCCATGGACCTAAATCTTAAGACTTACAAAGTTACCTAAACACTGAACCCTAAACACAAACTCGCGAACCTTAAGCCCTATACCACATACATCCCCGCATACTCCTTTATGGCCCTGTAGCCCCCTTTACAGAGGACCCCTAAGCCCATGGCGCGAAGATGTGGTGGCTCCTGTCATCTGCCAAGCGCATGGAGAAGTGGACCTTGCCATCGGGCGAAACGGTCAAGGTTGAGGGCTTCGGGTCCCTTAAGGGTTACGTAGGAGCTTTTGCACTTTAGAGTTTGGGGTTTAGGGATCAGGTGGCTTTGGGGTTTTGAGGCTTGAAGGGTTTAGGGTTTAGGGCTTAGCGTGTGAGTGGTTTCAGGGCTGAGAGGCTCATGTTCCGGGTTTAGGTTTCAGGTTCAGTGTGTGCGTAGCTCAAAAGCGTTGAGGCTTATACGTCTGTTGTGTAGGGTTTCGGCTTTGGGGCTTGATAGGGTCTAGGGTTAGATGACTTCTGGTCCAAAGCTTTCACATTCCAGAAAAGGACCTTGGCAGAATCGAAGGAGAAGAGCAGTTCAGCGAGCCCAACCGCATACTATGGACTCTATGGCTATGATATGACACACCGGGTCCTTGTTAAAGAGCTTGCCAGAACCCTCCTGCGGTCTCTTGTTCAGATGGGAATGCTCCCTAAGAGAAGACAATCATCACTGGAGTCACCGAAATGAAACAAGGACACCCTACCGTATGACTCCAGGGACTACAATCCCACTTCTAAAGACCCCCCATACTGACGAACCCATAATTAGACAACCCCCTGACGTTCCTCAAGCATAGAACTAGACCCCAAAGCCTCAACCCTAAGCTTCAAACCCTACGCCCTAAATAGTAGCTTCCCTTTTCTTTTCCATTATCCCTACATAACGCTACATAACCCTTGTACTTGAAGCCCCCTCAACCCTAAACCGAGCCTCCACCCCACGAATGAGCTGCGCATTGAGCGTCAAGTCCCGAGCCTGCAAGGTGCTGAAGAGCGGATGCCAAGAGTTTATGAAGGTTACCCATACGTCCCTTTGAAGGGTTTAACTTATAGACGCGATGTAAGGTTTATGGTGTAGGGTTAGGGGTTTAGGGGGGTTGAGGAGTCAGCCTTCGCCCAGAATGCACGCGCAAACCCTAGTCCAGGCCCAAGTCAGTAGCATGTTAGCTTATGTTGGGTTCTGATGTGGTTGCACATACCCCAACAAGTTCCAGGCTATTCACTCATGTACTACACTACAGGACCATGAAGAGGGTGTGGGGCTGAAGGCTTCTTGGAGGTTCAGGGTAAACCTCTCATGGAACGTGTCACCCTACTACTACCATGTGGGGGTGCTTAGCTGGCTTACAGTTGGCTTACAAGTACAATCATAATCGACGAAGAATTGCCCTAAACCTCCTCTAAATATGGTTGGCCATCCTATATGTGCAGTAGGGAACAGGCGTCATACAAGGGTGTACAGTGATCAGAATGAGATAGGGTGTCTATACATATAAAGAAACATAGTAGTTAGGATATGCCAATAAGGGTCCAAGTTGAAGGCGGGTATCGTGGAATCCTTAAGCCCCAAATCCAGAATTGAACATGGAAGCTAAACCTGACACCTCAGGCCCTAAGCCCGCTTAAACTCTATACCCTAAACCCTAACCGCTGAAGCAGATCGTCGAATTGCCTTGGCCAAGGGTGTCCTTGCAATGAGCCGCCTTGCAGGACTTAGGTGTTCTTCTTAAGGCAACAAACAGGCTGTACATTTCAGGGTTTGAGCTTGATAGTTGCAGGATTCTAGGATTCAACTGCTATTTTGAGGCTCATGCGGCTGATTTTTCAAATTCGGCATGAGCCCCTGCACGGTGTACTTTTGGTAGCGGGCCTTGGGCTTCTCGAAATTTTGGATCCCTTTGAATGGTAAGGGACAATGATAAGCGCCCAAAGCAAATCCTGCATGCGTGCGGCTTTCAGAAGGCCTCTAACCCCACCCCCATCTACTCCACCTTGGTTGGTCCTTAAAGGCCTGCGGAGATGTTAGTAGGTAGCACCCTTATGAAACTCATTGGGGCACATCTCGAAAAGCCCTGGGACTAGTCCAGTGTGACCCAAACACGGCGAAGCAACCCATCCATTACACCCTAGACCAAGCCCTGCAAAATCCTTGGAGGCCCTCTAAGAAGTGTGAGCTTTCAATTGCGGGCTGAGGGTTTAAAAGCTCAGAGACTTAGAAATCAGGGCATAAGGTTGAAACCCTGTACATCCTATCAGGGCCTGAACAAAGGCCCAGTTCATTTGATCAATTGTCAACATCATATGTTTTACGCCCGTTGCTATATTTCGGCCGCCCTAGAACAAAGCATCCCCAAGTACTTGCTGAGCTTGATGGCCCCCAAAACGGTTGACATTTTAGTTATCATGGGTGTATATATATATATATTTATCTATTTATTTATACCACGAAAGGTTAAGGGTTATCTGCTCAAAATAGTTTGCAGTTTGCCATCCCTCCTGCCTGGCATCGTAGTTGATCTCCCGCACGGCCACTTCCTCGGCAAGTTTTGGGCTTGCTTGGCCAGTGGGCCCTTTGAAGCATGCTGGTGTCTTTATGAGACCCCAAATGGCCACAAAAAACTCTCAACCCAAGACCCTATAACTCTGAATATTGAAACAAAGCAAGAGCCCGAATGTTGTAATAGTAGAACATCCAACCACGAATGAAGGGCTCTATACCAAATTGCTATAACTACTGAGCCCTTCTTATTGGTATGACATACCCCGGCACCCTCTCCATGAGAAGCCCCATATAATTGGGCTCCCCTAGCATAGGTCATGAATTTCATGGCCTGGTCATTTTAAAGTCATTCAGGTTTCATTCCTGGAGCCCGGCCTCGTTAATATTAACTCAATAGTACCGTGACTTTTGTTGAGGTCATGATATGCCATCTCACGAACTTGATGACTTTGATGCGCGGGCTTTGAAAAAGCATAAAACTTTGTGCAATCATAGGCATCGAAACATCAGGGCCCCAGCATTCTGAGCTTCTTCCAGTATTGAAGCTTGTGAAGCCAATGCTTCACTGATTAAATGTGTTTCCCAGCTGCCGCGCCGAAATAAGATTATACACATCAGCGGAGTAGAAAACTGCAGCCTTGAGTCCTGAAGCTTAGGCTGTGTGCGATCAATGTTTGCACGCAAGAAATTATGAAGCTCTGCATTGCGGCTTCGGGTCTTGGACCCCAGGCCATATAGTAGTAAATTTGCTGAATTCTTGAAACTGTCGTTGAATCATTAGATTCCAGGCAAGGGATTCAAACATGAAGAATCTGCCGGCCTCTAATAACACTTGCGAGAGGCCGGCAGATTAATCTTTCAACATTATTAAAGTCCCAGGTTTGGAGCGTGATGCTTTCATGAACGTCAAACATTCTGGTGGCCGACAGATGAAATCATTCAAGCTATTACAGTCTAAAGCGCACCGGGACTAAGCAAAACATTCAATTATTTGTTTCCGACCGCTTCTGATCACATGTTACGTATTCTTCCCTCTGCCCCCCGCCCCGCAACCCCAAACCTTTAGATTCAACCTACATCCTGATTCCAAAAACTGACATGCTAAATCCTAAACCCGGAACTAATCTAAACCCCAAAACTCAAGCCAGTAAACCCCAAAACAGGTCCAAGCAGCTCCCATCACTTCGCGGCCTGCCAGCAGAAGCGATTCCAAGGACTCCAGCACGAAGACCAAATGCTCGACCTGTAGGTCTATGGGTTAAGGGGTTAGCGCTGAAGGCTTTATGGTATAGGGTTTTATGATTCGGGTTATATAGGGTTGAGGGTTCAAGGTTTAAGGGTGAAGGGGCTAAGGGTTAAATGGGTAAGGTTTCGTTTAGGGTTTAAGGGTTTCAGGGTTCGAAGCATGGGGTTTAAGTTTAAGGTTCAACAGGTAGGACATTGGAAATATGGGCCGCTAGTATGGGCGCGTAACCTTTCTGAAGGTGTTCTAGGTGCCCCTAAAGGTGCCTCTAAACCCTGCTAAACCCTAAACACTACACCCTAAACCCGAAAGCGCGTATTGGGCCCAAGTGAATGTATATACATGTTGACCGTGGCTTTCATGTTTTAACAGAAGACGTTTGCAAGTGTATCCAGAAGCGGTCCACATATAAAGCAACTGCTGTAGGTACCCAGCTGGTACCCCTTGAGATCCTTGGCTATGTATCCCAGAGGGTCCGATCATCAAATAATAGGGTGCTTGGTAGTCAGGTTTTAAAAAATAGAAAATCTGTTTTGGGTAGGTCTATGATTTCTAGTTTCTTGGATCCGAAGGTTATGGTCCTTTAAGTTCAGGCTTTGGGCTCAGGACTTGACCGAGCGGTCGTAGGCAAGCGATATTGACTTGTTCTTGCGAGTTGGTAGTAGAGAATTCTTGGTATTTACGCCCAAAACCTTACCGGCTAATCAATCTTAAGCTGAACCCATAGCTACTTGCACAAGCCCAGCATCCAACTCCCACATCCTAGAGTCCTGCATCCTAACCCAATAAGCTGCCAAGCTCTGAAAGAAGTCCTTAACACCTGCAATATTTATGGTTAGATCAAGCTGTGTGGCAATGATGCCTTGTAGTTGGAAGCCTCGCAACCATCTAGAACCCAACACCCAAACTCCACACCACAGCCCTAGAGGGAATGCATAACTTAGATTGCAGGGAACTGGCCTTTCTGCACCCTGTAGCCTGATTCGACGCCTTATTCCTGAACCCTTACGGGCTTAGTTTAGGGTAACCATTTGAAGTTAACGCTCTCAACCAACAGCAACTGAACCTCGTGCCTTCAATGGTGCGGCTAATGGCGCGTTGTCCTCCGAAAATTCAGGGATTTGGTGTTTTGGGTTTGGAGGATCTGGATTCAATGATTTTGGCGTAGGATTGCGTGGTGCATGACTGCATGCCAGAAGACTTGTGGGGATGGTTACTTCACATCAGCACACCCAAACCACTTTTCTGTGGCCTCACAGATTGTGATCTTGTGTATTGGTCAAGGACATAATAGTAAACCCCGGGTGCACACTGAATGAGACTCAGTCGCCATGCAGACGCTTGGCGAGAGCATCGATAATGACAGTGACGCACATGTTTACTTTACGAGGCGAAATAGGACATCGTGTGTGCCACATTTTCTTGGCAGACCAGAACCGAATCCGTCCAGAAGGGAGCCTAACCTGCCAACACGCGAAACGGGCCTAGCGGCGATGAGGACCCAACATCCTCATACCTGATGTCCAGACATGTAAATCCACCCAAAACCTGCAACCGTGCACCCAGAACTAAACCCATAGTATCCCCCCTGAACCCTCAGCTCTACTTTGACCCTGTAAACTTTCCTAAGCCCCCCCAAAATAGGAGTTCCCTTTGGACTTTGGACCCTGCACCTGCCCCAAAGCCCCAAAAACTCGATTTCAGCCGCTTAAACCCTAAACCCTAACGGACACCCCCCCACAACGGGCGAGACAAGCCTGGAACTCCCAGACCCCCTCGAAGGGCTTCATCACCTGGCTTTGCTTCCGGGCTCTAGGTTCAGGGTTTCCGGGTTTGGGGTTTAGGGTTTCATGGTTTAGGGCTGAAGGGGTTCAGGGTTTAATGGTTTCAGGGTTTTAGGGTTCAAGGCTTTAGGGGCTTCATCGTCCAAGTCCCGTGTTCAGGATCAAGATTCATGAATGGAATTTCTTTGAGGTGCTTGGAAAATTTGGCGTTTAGGGAGTTAAGGTGGATTTGGGCTTGAGGTTGGTGATCTTGGTGTAGATTTCGTGCAGGATCCTGGGATTTACAAGGACTACAGAAGGATTATGGGGATCTCTTTTCTCGGATCCATGTAAGGTCATGTTATACAAATCTATATTTAGGAATGTTTTGGCGTCATCGCAGCCAAAGCTGTTGGATGCCTGGTGGAGGCGACCTTGAAAAGAAACCGAACCGTATGGAAGGTGTGGGCTTTTCTTGGGTGCTCTAGATATTAGGGTCCATGTTGTAATGAGAACCCAGTAAAGGACCACGAATTTGACAACCCCCCATATGGAAATGCCAGCGTACACTGCAGACATCTGCAGACAGAGGTAGACCCTACCTGCACCAAGAAGATTTCATCAAAAGTGTATGAAGGCTTAAATAGGACCGCAAGTACCAAGTTTGCGCAGCGCGTGCACCGGGACTGGAGATGGCAACAGCTTGAGTGAAACATGTAATACACTCACAACTATGTGGTGGGGATGTTAAGCTCCCTAACGTGCTTCCAGGAGGTCCTGTCTTTTTGTGGAAGGCTCAAAGACAGATGCCAAACCCTTCCAGCTGGGACCTGAACCGCAAACTTTCCAGCGTTACAAGCATTGAGCCTTTTGCTTAAGCCCTCGCCCCATACTCTACACTTCAACTCTTCGACCCGAAGCGTCAGCCCTTCACCCTGTACTTCAAACCCCTACCCTAAGTCCCAAATCTTATACTCTTAAGCCTGAATAGTAGTGTCATGTTTCCATTTCCCTAAACAACTCTATAGCCGACGTAATTGAAGCCCCCTAAAGCAATAAGCCCTCTACTAAATCCACCGAAAACCCTAACCCAAAACTCTAATCCCTACACCCTGAACCCCAAGCCCTAAAATCTTATACCTAAACCCTACACCCTAAGCCCTAAACTCGAATCCCTGAACCCTTAAGCCCTAGACTCTAGTCCTTAAGGCCCTAAGCCCTAAACCCACCCGAAACCCCTCTGCCTCTCTCCGCAGGCCTTCCGGGGCGCCAGCTATCAGGATGGCCAGTGCCTAAGAAAATCAAAGAACTCCACACAGCCTGGGTTGCTGTTAAGGAACTTAAATTAAGTTACCATAATGGGTTTAGGGTTTAGGGTTTTAGGGTTTAGGGTTTAGGGTATATTGTCCCCCTATAATGGAGAA
>CAJNIZ010047020.1:0-10835 GCA_905231905.1 Symbiodinium pilosum | reverse complement strand
TATAGTAAATAATAGGGCTTCCCCAGTATAGTAACTTAAACTAAGTTCCTTAACAGCAACCCAGCAGCTTGGGGTTATAGGCTATTCTTAGGCCCCGTGGCAGGGATCCATAGAGCTAGAAGGGCCTAGGGGGTTAAGGTTTAGGGAGCTATGTTTGGGGAGCAGGGTGCGGGGGCCTAGGCTGCAAGCCATCCTTCAGGGATTATGTTCTGAAAAGGGCATGCTTTTCCTTGGCCTAGCCTGCTTCGCGCAGATCGCATCTTTCGGTCATTGTAAGGGCCGCTATATGATTTTGGATTCCATGGAGCAGGGCAAATCTGTCGGGGAAGTCGTGTACCGAGAAAATATTCTGCATGAGAGAGGCTCACTACTCTACACCTGCATTCTACACGAATGAGCCCGCGAACAAATGCCTGCCTCATCCTGCAACTGGCGCAAGTTTGAACCAAGGCGCCTGTTCATTGCAGACGATATGTATGAATACACTTGCAACCTAGCATGCCACCTGCAAAACATGGATGGCGAGGTGCTTGCAATTATTTCGGCCGTGAAATTGAGGCCTTTGGTTGTTGGGTAGTTCACGTTTTGCACCAGTCTGAACAAATCGCGTTGGAGCTACAATCTCGTAGGCTTCAGGTCTTTCGGAGCATCCTGCCAGTGCTGCAGGAGTTGTCGACGAGATGTATCACAACTACAGTAAGGAAGCCTTCCAAAGTTTTCATTGCATCATATAGCTTCAGATTGAAACCTCTTCAGAGGGAGTCCGGAAATCTAGGCTGAGGTAGCTGGGGAACCTTGAAACATTCAGAGGTATCCAGGCCTGAACGCTGGTGAGCTGCAGCATGGCATGAAAGCCCCCAAGCCCAGAATGACCTTGGAACTAGTGAAGGGACCCAATCAAGTAGAACAGCGTTTCAGGGATGCAATACACGACACTTGTATAGTCAGGATTACGATTCGATCATGCAGGCACCCTACCCAAGTAACATGAAAGCCCAAAAGCAGCCCATAAAGGATCGGTGATATGTTATGACAGCCACATCTAAAAATGATCTGAAACTCCATGGTGCATAGTAGAAATGGCAGACAAAACGCAAACTACGGTACTACTCATACTCTTTGGGTTCAGGATTTACGTGGGGCCCCGGGTGCTTAGTAGAAAATAGTGGAATGGATTGCAGCGACATCACAAGGACTTATATGAGTTCACACTATGAAGCGCGACGCTGCGTCCCTAAAGATTCACGCCTCATCGCAAAACCTGCGTCCTGGCGATGCTGTAGGGTTTACGGTTGCAAGTTAGGGGCAGAGTTGAGACGAAATCAAACACCAAGTTCGCGACTTTGACAAGTTCCCGCATGTAGCGGTGCCTTGGCAGGCATTGCAGGGAGATGGACAGGGAAGAAGTGGTATGGGCTTGGTTAGGGATTTGAGCTCCAAGGTTTTCCGGGTAGTTTCAAGCTCCGGCTTTCCAAGAACTTACAGGGACGGTGGGCGTCATTCGGTCTCTGGTATAATGTCTCCCCATACCAGCCATAATATGTCCTCATGAGGCCTTCAATTGAAGTCCTATACACTCTTGTGAAGTCTTCATGCATCTTCCTTCTTCTGCGGACAAAGCACAGAGGTTGCAGCGATCAGTCAAGAGAATTTTCATGTGGAAGCTTCCGGGTGGGTATACAGCGTGGAATTGGGTGTCAAGAGTCAAACGCAAAGCGAGCGCCAGGCCATGAAAAACAGGTTGTTTTTTGTACTCCACGTTCTCCCCTTTCTCAAGGAACCCTTCTGGACCTGTGATTTGACGTCCAAATCCTCTGGAAAAAAGAGCTCGGCAGGCTGCGTGTATTTGGGTGGCAAGATCTGATTCCCCGAGTCTCTTGAAGTCCCATTTTCCTTGGCCCTGCTAGCGGAGTGGCCCCTACCCCGTTTTAAACTTATAAGATTTTTAAAGCTCCGGAGGAGGCCCTAGGACGCCAGGGTAGGAGTCTAGGGGGAATGGGGGGCCAATTCAGAGTAGAAGAGACCCGTCTTCGAGCAAGTAGTTCTGTGAGTCGAACTTTTGTGGCACCGCAGTATGTGGCCCATGTTGGGGGGGCTAGGAGGTGCACAGTAAGGGCAACGTAGGGCTTATAGGGGCGAAGCCAGACACTTGGATTTCTCGTAGAATCAGTCAGGAGAAGTCCCCTCAGAACCCTGCACATCTCAGGCGTTGTTCTCCAATGCCTCTTTTACTACAAGTTGTGCTGGTCGTGAGAAATTACCATGCACCCTAACGCTCAGAGTCCAGTATGTTTTAGTTTTCCTTTGGGATCTTGTGCTGCAATCGTTCTTCAGGTTTTTGGAAGTACAGTATGTGATAGCTGTATACTGTCTACCCTGGACCCTCTACTGAACCTAAAACCCTGACTGCCAAGAACATTGCCCTACAGTCCATCCCGTAATTCAAGCTAGGGAGAGGCGAGCTCCAGTCCAAAACCCTAAACCCTGAAGGGGCCCTAAAAGGAAATTGCAGCCCACACCGCGCCAGTGGCGTGAGCTTTGAAACTTCTGAATCTGAGCCCAGAAGCAGCTGCAAATCTGTGGGTAGGTTGTTCTGGTCCAACAGGGCCTTCACCTGCCAGGTCTTTCAGTCTAAACTCCTAGTATCCCCCTTGATGACCCCTACAGTGGTCCCCTATATAACCACCCTTAAGGAGTTTTGACTATGGCTCATATAAGCACTGTGGGGATAAGAGCCCCTCGACCTGGGCTGCAGCTTGCCGGGTGTAATCCTGGAGCCTTCGAAGGCCGGCAGGCCTGGAGGTCATAGACTGTACTGTAGGAGCTGAAAGAAAGGGTTTTCGCTTCAGGGCTTAGACTTTTTTGGGTTTTGAGAGTAGGGTTTAAGTTTGTGGTGCATGGCTTTGGGGCGTACTCCTGCTGAGGGAATTTTCAGGTGGGGAATTACCAGGTGCGCATCCGTACTCAAGGCTTGTGTAAAGCTTAGACGGGGAGACTAGGGAGTACATATAAGGGCTGTGCAACACTTGTGGGGCTACCCGCCTAAAAGGGCCCTTGGTTCGCCTTAGATTCCTCAGATCACGCTTTCTTGGGGAACTAATCTTTTACTCAGGGTTTAGGATTCGATGCTCAGGGTTTGGGGTTTTACGGCTGAAGGTTTCGAGTTCAAAGTTTAGGGCCGGGTTAAGGTTTAGGGTTCAGAGCGCTTAGGCGTCAAGAATAGCGACCATCATGATGGGAGATTATACAGGGACTACCTGAAGCATCCACTTGCGAGTTCTGGCATTAGTGCTTATAGTACTGAAGGCAGGCCATGCGCAGAAGAGAACAGAGTTCTGCAATCGGGGTATTGAGGTTGAGGTTTCGGGCTTTAGGCCCGTTGGTGTTTAAAGCTTCGGAGATTTGGGGTTTGGGGCTTTCGGATGTGGGGAGGTTCGGCGTTCAGGGACTGTATGTTTGCTGGGGAGCCGGCATGGAAAGCAAATATGCGAAGCCAATATCACATGATTCATGTCTGATCCTATCTATATTCCCTAGAAGCCCGATGTGATCCCGCAGTACACCACAAGCCCTCCATAGGCTGCAAGAGGTAGGCTCCTAAAATCCAAACCGTCTTTCTCTGCTTCCACTGCGCACCCGGAGCACACATCACGGGGCGGACTGAAGTCCCGCCACCTCTCTCTTCGCTGAACCTGACACCCTGAACCCTTAAAGTTGCCCGGCAAATCCAAATAGTCCCAAATGAACTTCATTCATAGTCAAAGGACACAAGGTATGTGTGGTTCAGACACCTAGTTGCCGTGTTAGGGTGGTCCTACAGGGTTCCATGTTTTATTGGACTGTGCGTTCAGGGTTCAAGCTCTGGCTTCCCTTAACCTTAATCCCCAATAAACTTCAATGGTAGCTTCCATTTTCTTCCCCAGTTCCTCCTTTCATTCCAACCGAACGATAGACAACCGAACGATAGAAATGCCCGGGGCTCCAACACCTCAGCCTCCATCAGAGACTCCGCCTCAAAGGCTGCAGAGGTAGGGCTGGGTTTTTGCACGGTTGAGGGTTCCAGGTGGGGGTTTTGGGTTTGGGAGGTTAGGATTGGGGTTAGGAGGTTTCAGATTCTGGGTTCGGTTCAGGGGTAACGGGCTTGGTGCTGAGTGGTGTAGTTTTCAGCGCTTCTTCTGCTCCTGAGGAGGGGTTGGGCATTAAAGCTACTCGGGCTGAGGATCAAAATTCTTCCTGAGGTAGAAACAAGGTGGTTGTATACTAGTCTCAAAACTTGCCAGTCTGCTAAGTTGGGACTGCCTTCTGTGTGAAGACCGTTTGGAGTGAGGTCGGGTAAGGCGGCTGTAACTTGCTCAGCCCAAAAAATCTCCAGGCAAATATCCTTCCCGTGTAATCACTGCAACATGCAGACAGAGTATCAGAAATTCTAGACCCCCTAGTAATAAAAGATCCACAATATAGGGCCATTGTATGATAATTACGGGGAATATGCTCTGTTAGAGCGGGTGGCTTATTGGGATTCTAGGCATCAATCCCCGAACCGTCCTAAACCCTCGCCCGATGTGGGGGCTATAGGGCTACGGTACAAACCACAGGAAGAGAACTATGCTGGGCCCGACCTGTGCTCTTGAAGTCTTCAGCTTCCCTGAATCCTCTGGGTGTACTGAGGGTTTCGGTTGTGGCGTCGGATCGCGGCTTAGGGTTATACGGGGTTGGCTTTCAGGGTCGGGGTTTGAGGGCTCTCGGGTTCTAGGGTTCTTATTCTGCAACTGCAGAATATTATTCAAGTATTTCCCACTACTCCACCACCGTGATTTTTGGTTTCCTTTCCCAAGACCCAAACCTGCATCCCAATCCCAAATCTTCCCGTCCCTGAAGTTTTCTGCCCAACCTACCTTTGTCATCTTCCTGAACCTCTTTAGCTCGTACACACGTACAACCATGCCAAAGACCCGGCCCCTCTCCAGAAACCCACCCCTCCCCAAGCCCTAAACACTACACTATTCATCCCTAAACCTCACTTCAAGGGGCTTATAGCCATCCCAATGTGTGAAAAACCGTTGTCCCGAATCCTGAACCTAGACCTGAGTCCCTGCGCTGATATTATGCTTATGAACCACTATTCTTCAACGGGACTTAAAACGGATGGAGCAAGTCTTAGAGTATACCATGGTCACAAATACATTCGGGATCCCAAATTGGTGCACAAATTCATCCATCCAATCCAACCTAAGCTCCAAACCCTAAACTCCAACCCCCTATAGAGCCCAAACCTCTAAAGCCCAAAAACCACCAACACCTTGGACCCTAAAAACAGAACTCTAAACCCGAACCCAGCCTCTTTCCTCCGAAAGCGCCGTCTCGCTGCCAGCACTGGCAGCGCACTGGCAGCTCCATGGCGACTCCAGGTTTGCAAAAGGCGGGGGTTAGGTTTTAGGGTGTAAGGTGTATAGGGATATCCCTATTAGAGGCATTATCACGGCTGTATAAGAAAGGCTTACACAGTTTATAGGGCTTGGATTTTTTGAGTGGGAGCTATTACATAAAAGCAAAAGCATAGGGCATAGAGTTTAAGGTTTAGAGCTTACGGTTTCAGGTTTACGTGGGGCTTAGGAAGTTCAGTACCTAGTTCAAAAGGGGGCATGATAGTCCTACCCATACTTCGGATAGCCTACATAAGTCCAGTAAGGGGCTTGCAAGTAGCTTTGGAAGTCCAGGTAAAAGTAGATACTAAGTCTCAGGAACCTTCAAGTCGGTGGCTACTCTCACAAAAGGTTATATGGGGAGACTAGGATGTATATGAGGGCCAAGTAAGGATTATAAATGGGAAACCACCCACATGGAAAGTTCGTAGGGGCACAAGAAGTGAAAAAGAGCATGGAGGCCAGCATCCTGTTTAACCAGGGTCTGATGAAAAGAAGATGAAAGCTACTACAATACCAAAACTGCATGAAACAGAAGATGGTACGCAATTAAAAACCTTTAAAGATTTGAAAGCTTCGGGAAGCAAAGGCGGAATCCCAAATCAATTGTGGTGCTCATATGGGGTCCATGGTTTCAAGAGATCTCTTAGCGCTTGTAAGAGTTTAGGCTGGGTAAGGTTTCTTAGGGTTTACGGGTTTTGCGTTGTAAGGCGCAAGGGCTAGGGTAGGTTTAGAGCGCTTATAGGCTGAGGTCAAGCTCCGCAGACAGGTGCGTATCGAGGTAGAGTTTAGAGGATGTGTTTCTGGGGGGAGTTTTGCTACTAGAGCCGGCCATGTTGCGTGTTGCGCTTGTGCGGCGCTCACTGATGCACAGATACTGTGACTACTGAAACCCTGCATTCACGAAACCACGCCGGAACCTTCATCCAATCAAAACTGTCCAGCTGATTGGAGCATGATGCCGACCACAAAATATTCCTAAGCGTGAAGCCGCTTGGGCTTCAGTGCCCTGAGCGATTTATCCCTGCTTGAGCTGTTTGACAACTTCTGTTTGCAGCTCCACACATGAAGAGGACACATGCTTCGATATGCAGCGTGCGCAGAACCTATTACTAAGAAGACACTCTGACTAATTACACTGGAATTCTGTAAGTGGTTGTACACAAACATCTGAGAGCAAAAGCCGATAGAGCCTTTATGAGCTCTACCTATGACGAGCTACGTTGCTCTGCTGCGCTAGCTGATTGCATATCAATATCGAACTAAGCTAAGAATCTGGAGTATCCCTCAACTGCTAGGATGTTTGAAAAGCACATGTGTGAAACTGTAAATCTGTGGGCAGTGACAATAGATAAATCAGAAGACTCAGCCCCCGGCCCGCATAAACCGTGCCCCTAGACTAGACCTTCAAATCCCATCAAGCGCTAAACCTAAAACTCAAGCTGCAAAACCTCTAAGGCCGCAAAACTCTAACACCTAAAAGGCAATCAGCTTTTTTCGACATCTTTTGATGCTTGCGTGGGACTGCAATCACCCTAAAGACACCTATAGAGGCTGGAGGAGGCAGTTGGTCCCAAAGTTGGGTGTGAGCATTGAACTCGCCGCCAGACTCTGGCAAGCAAAAATATGGACGGTGTCAGCATCACCGGTGCTGAAGAGCCAAGGCCGCTGAACCCCGAGACTGTGCTGGAACACCTCGCCACAAACTTTGGCAAAGAGATGTCTGACCGCCACAGGAGTCTTAAGATGCCGTAGCAAGGACTCGGTGAACAGGAAACGATGTGGAAACACATGGCTGCCAGCGTACATTACGCAAATCGACCCTCGATCAGAATAATTACGGTTCAAGCACATCCTCGCGCGAATACCGGTCTCTTCAAACGGGGTGTGAGTGCCATCCACTGCCACAAGAAATTGAGGCCGCCTGGGTGGAACAAGGTCCGGCCTGGTTCGGCGAAGGTTTTTTGGAAGAAGCAAAATGTCGATCTGGTTCCATGCTTCCCACCAGCCGGCGAAGTAAACAACTCCAATTGCGTCTGCACTGCCTGCCAATCTCTCCACCAAAAGACGAAATGCGTGATCCACGCGGGAACGGGAGTCATCTTTGGAGCCGATCTCTTCACGCAATATTTCATAACCCATCCGCTGGAACAACTTCAAAACGCGATCTGCTTGATACCCGGCATTCAGATAGTCTGAGCACACCATCACCAGAGCCACGCGCTTTCTGATGAGCTCGACAATCGCGTTGCTGAAAATCTCATGCCTGAAGGGGTTCATGCTCAGCCATTAGATACACATGAGAAGCAATATTATCTGGAATGCTGCATAAAGGCCCTAGATATACACAACGACCAGACAGGATGGCATCGTGGGTGCTGGTGCTGACTGATTTAGTTGGGCCGGTTCCAAATGTTCATTGAACGTCAATCAAAACAGACTTTCGATGGCCTGCGCACTACTGAGAGATCGCCTCCTGCTGCCGGCTTTGTGAACTGTAAGCTTGTAATGTCTCCGCAAGTATACATTCCCGGAATCTGAGGATGGCGTGATGGGGAGGCTGCGGCTACATCTCTGCTAACATTGATGAAGATGTCGCTGAGACCCAGAGGTGTGCTTGATTTTAAGCTCTTTATCAAAGCTTGTGTGAATACACCACCTTCCTCTTCCTCCTGAGCATATGTTCCACAGGCTGCGCCAAACATTAAGCAAATATGAAGATGTCTGCAGTCAGCACAGTCAGCCAAACGAACCAGGTCTTCGGCGGCGCATGAGTTTCTGCAGACATCCACAAAGAACACCAGCGTAAGCCTCTGAGCTCCCAATCGGCATGTTTGATGCAAGCATTGATCAAAACATCTTTGAAGTGGCACGGCAAAATCGTGCCCAGCTAAATAGACGACGGCAACTGATCCTTCCGTGCCCTCCAGTGACCGCAGGCCATTCCAAAGTGTGCGACAAATGTCGGCACTGCTGCCATTTTTGACAATCCAGACTACGTATCCTAGCTGCAGAAATGCCTCAAACATCGCAGCCGCATCCTTCTCCACTGCTGGTAGATCGCGGTACCCTTCGTAGCAGCTGTACTCGGAAACACAAATGAGAAGAGCTACTTGCCGGGCAGGGCGCTTGATGGCTCCGCACCCTGCTGGCTGCAGCGCAGGAGAATCTATGGGGCCTATCCGACGTACCAGGTCTGAAAACCTTTGATCCAAACGCGGGCTTTCCCAAATTCGACAGATTCTGCGGGGAGGCTCGCTTGAAATTGGCCATTCTTCTCCGATAAGCCAAGGCCATCCTTCTGCGATAGTCCTCTGGCTCCTGCTGCTCAAGGGAAGCGCGGGATTGAACACAGGAATGACAACTGGGACGTGACAAGGAGCAGTGTAGGCTGGTGCAAACCCCAGCAGGTCCGACAAAGGTGGTCCTACGAATAAGGGTTTGGCAACGAGATATCAGCTCTCCAACGCTGTACTAGCACCCTTTTCAGACCACATAGGAAACAAATCAACTGTGTGCAAACGGGCTGCGCTTCAGTCGAATTCGAATCTCGAGACGTTGACGGGCTATGCAAGGCACTCCCACAGTCCAACGTTGTTTCTGTCTCTGACTCCTCTGGCACCTTCCAAGGGAAGATATTCTGTCGCGGAACTCTCTGTGGAAAAGCCTCAAGTCCCCCAGTCTAGGTGCCTGACTCTCAAAGTAAATGCAGGACTCCGACATCTCATTAAACCTACTGGTAAACTAAATCAGAAATCGTCTGCGCGGTCCAACCAATAATACCTATTCCACGCTCGGACAATTGGGCAGCTTTGAGAACAGCTTGGAACTTGCCCCATGCCTCTTCTGGAATGTTGGCCAAGCACACGCCTCGCGTTCTGCTCCTTGCTGTCAAGATGTCATCGAGCAGCTCTCATTATGCCAGCCCTTGAAGTCCCTGAACCCTCAACCCCAAAACAATATGCCGTTCCTTTGTGCAGGCTGGTCTCGGCTTGAAGCTCTGCGCAGGGCCCTCAACTACAGACCAGGAGCTCATGGATGAGGAACTGGGGGAAGCAGCCAGACGCATCTCCAAGGCCTCGTCAGAAACCCTACGCTTGGAACCCAGAATTCCGGACCTTAACCCTTGACCCTATCTAGCAGAAGCCTTAAGTTTAGTAGCTTCCATGGATTCCGTTTTCCTTTCCAGCTCTCACTGTCTAGATAGTGGTCCACAGAAGTACCTTGCGATCTCATGCCGCCTTGATGAGTTGAAACAAGCCGAGTTGATCCAGCCTAAAAGCATGTAGGTACTTGTGTGCGAAGAGCTGCCGCAAAGAGCACCCTGAACAACTAATTGCAACAGAGCCAGGCCTTCTTGAAAACAACCCGCAATAAGTCCGATGGGACTTTGTAGCTCTCCCAATTGTTCGGCATGAGTACCTTGCATGGACTATGGCAGCAGAGCAGATACCACTGCATGTCTCAAGAACAACATGTCAGATTTACTGAGCCTTCCCAACTCTGACAAAATGAGAGAAACCATGTACGCAGTGTTGCAAGATGTGAAAGGAACTGGAATGGAGTCCTTCGTACATGCAGCCCTTGCACCAATCTTGTTTTGCCGGTATTTCTCTACATGCGCTTGCCACGTGAAAGGTAGTTCTAGGTATGCGTTTGCTTATACGGGCTTAAACAACCAAGACACTTCGGCCCATGGGTCATCATACCTGTTGCACGAGACCACAAGCAGCAGGCTTGGCAGATATCAAGCTTTAACGTTATCTGCGAGTGGCTGGGAAACGCGCACGTTGAGTTCACACCCGGTTTATCAACAGTCCGGTCAGATTAATGGGGGGTTCTGATTATAAACCCCCCCCCCAAACAAGTCCGGATCGGAATAAACGGGGGGCCCCCAATCAAGTTCGGGAAAAGTTGTTTGGGGGGCCCGGGCCAATCCCGAACCTTAAGGCTGTAAATAAAATTAAAAGCCCGAAGCTAACGCCCTGAACCTGTAACCCTGACTCCCAAACCTGCAAACTTAATGAATTAATCAAGTAAACCCTAGACCTGAATGGTAATTAATGATTGAATAAATTAGTTAATGAATCCTTAAACTTTAAACCCTGTGCTCTAAACCCTGGACCTTAAGCCCTGGACTCTACAGGCTAATGAAACCTTAAAGCGTGAACTAAACTCTAAACCGGGAACGTAGACTCCTTTGAAGCCAGAGAATTAACTAATCAACCTAGAATTAGGGCAAAGTGCCCTCTCTCTCAGGAGCTTCGGGAAATTAGGCTCTAAGCATACTTCTTGTACCAGCTTACTACTATCTAATTAGTGGTTGGGTTGTTTAGACTGGCTGGCTCTCTATCTCTTCTCTGGCTCTCTTATTGTTGTCTTTTTGCTTTTTTCTTCTGCCTGGGCGTTTCC
>CAJNIZ010047019.1:15214-37843 GCA_905231905.1 Symbiodinium pilosum | reverse complement strand
CCCCTAAAGCCCAAAATCCCTAAACCCCTAACCCCCTAAACCCCTAAATCCCTAAACCCCTAAACCCCTAAACCCCTAACCCCCTAAACCCCTAAACCCCTAAATCCCTAAACCCCTAAACCTCTAAACCCCCCTCTAAGGTGGTGCAAGATTTCCTCCATCCACCGTAGCAGGGCACATGGGGATGGTGGATGGCTTGCGGGGCAAAAGCCGGCAGCCCAAATTGCAGTCTTGGGGTGTACTGGGACCTGTTTAGGGTTTAGGTGTTAGGAAACAGGGTTTAGGGATTAGAGTTTAGGGTTTAGGGTGGTTTGGCGTTAGGGTGCGAGGGTTTAGGGCTTCAAAATTTAAATCTCAGCATCGAAGTGGACTTGGAGGCCCAAGTGGGCCTATCAGTGCATATGCTTGGGTTCTCATTACCATGAACCCCGAAGTGGGGCTGGGCCCAGCATTACAAGGTTTAGGGTTCAGGGTCTCAATCAGCTCATGGGGTTTAGGATGTAGGGCTGCATGTTAAGATGAATGACCTTCTTCATGCATTCTACATTCCCTGCACTCTCCCTAAACCCTGAATCTTAAACCACCAAACCTTAACCCATCATTTTCAATCAGCCTAGTCAGGTTGACCACAGTTGCATCTCTTGTCAGGTTCCTTGCCCGGGACGCGCTCCGACCTCGGTGCCAACCTACCGCTCGACTGCTGACCTCTTGCAAGGAAGAGAAGAGACGCCTAATGACATGGCTGCGGGCCTCGGCTGGAGCTCTCATACACCAACGATGCAACCGGATGACGTTCCCCTCCCTAGCTGTGTGCCTGCTCTTCCGGCCTCCCTTACCCTAAACCCTGAACCTTAACAAAAACCAACCAGGAAAGAGGGGCAGTGGACTTTGAGACTTCGAGGCGAGCCTGGGGGTTTAGGGCAAGTGGTTTATAAGGGCTATGTGTGGTTTTCATCTAGGGCGTATAAAGGTTCATAGGTGGTGGGCTAGGGGTTCAGGGTTTAGGGGTACGAGTCTCATATGCGTATACTTCCTATACAACCCCACATGACCATCTGTGAACTAAGAACCTGAAATCCTAAACAGTGCATCCCTATATATATATTTTCCTCAAGGCCATACAGGACCCCTTTCGACTGTACTGAAAACCACCCTAAGCCCCCAAACCCTAAAAAAACAAAACTTGAGGGACCCCTAAACGCAAAAACCTGGTACTCCAGTAACGTAGTAGCTTGTTTCCCCTTTAATTTTGGGGGTCTCCTTCCAAGGATACCCTTATCGTTAAGGGGTTACTGGGGAACCTAGAAGACCTCCTAAACCCCAAGCACTAAACTCTAAACCTTTAATCCTGAACCCTTAACCCTGAACCCTAAGCCCTGAACCCTAAACCCTAAACTCAAAGCCCTGAACCCTAAACCCTGAAACCCAAACCCTTAACCCTGAACCCCAAACCCTAAACCTGCAACACTGCTGCGCCAGTAATTCTCGCCATGGGCTTCATCCCAGCGAGCTTTGTGGTGTCCCTTGGCTTGCAATTTCAGGTTGGGTGTTGTTGTGGTTCTTGGGTTGAGGGTTTTTGGTTTATGATTGGGGGTTTAGGGTGGAGGGTTTAGGGTTGAGGGTTTAGGGTGGAGGGTTTAGGGTGGAGGGTTTAGGGTTGAGGGTTTTTGGTTTAGGGTCGAGTGTTTAGGCTCTTTAGGGCTTGAGGGTTTAGGAATTAAGGTAGGGTTAGGCAACTAGGGCATATAATTCGGGTAGAATTGATGGTTTAGGATTTCAGGTAGGGTTAGGGTAATTAAGTAAGTAGGGTAACTGGGTAATTGGGGCTCAGGGTGGCCCCTTCCCCACATCTTGGCGAATAGGGCCCCTTCACGGGGGGCTCCTGGGACCGAACAGCGTTGAGGATGTTGGTATAAGATCAGGTCCCTTTAAAGAGGCTCCTTAAATTAAAGACCTGGGTGTCTCCCGTTTACCCCCACGCGCCCTGATACTACATGGTGGGTTGTCAAAGTGATGGTCCTTGTTTGAAACTCATCAAAATGTGGGGTACCCAAAAAGGGACCATATGTTTGAAAACCCACCACATACCCTCATAAGACTCAGAAGAGATTATATATCAGGAGCACAGTTAACTGGGTGGCATCTTGGGCTAGTTAGTCATTTCCCCGATTGTTGTTATTGAGGAGTCTATTCACAGATATTTTTGAGGGGCCTTCAAAGTACCACGCAGTCAATTTTGGGGGCTGGGAATGCGCATGAGTTGTCTGAATGACTCCCTGGTGCTTACGGAATGGGGGAATGGATCCCTACAGTAGTCCCTATACAATCCCCACTAATTACTTACTAATCCCCATAATCCATTCCCCCATTCCCTCCTAAGCACCAGCAAGATGAATAGGCGTACGTTGCCTGACTTCAGAGTAATGTGTCGCCTCCTGTTGGTTGTGGTAGTTTAGCAAAAGTGTCGTGTTTATTTCAACCATCGCAAAAAAGATGAAACCACCACACGTGCAAACCCCTGGCCCCTAAACCCTACACCCTGAACCACCTAAACCTCGAAAACCCTAAATCCCCAAACCCTTCACCCTGAACCGCACGAATCCTAAGCCTGTCATTCCTGAAGCCCAAACCTCCACAGTCCTAAGCCCCGAAACCCTGCACAGCCAAGGTATCTGGTTCATGAGAAAGCCTCGAATGGAAAGACGTTGCCTCAGTCGATCTACCTCGCTGTGGGTTTAGAGCTTAAGGTTTCGGGCTTAGGGTTTGGGGCATATAAGGCTTCGGGTAACCTACTGTAGACTCCTGATTAATCAGCTCCCTCCTTCATATCCTACAGTGGGGTTGTTTAATCAGGGGTCTTCATTACCCGTGGGCTCAGGGTTAAGGATTAGGGTCAGGGCTTATAGGCTTTATTCCCAATGGTCCCTTGCGAAGACATCAGGAACAACTCTACACCTTAAACCCTGTATGTAGGGGGACCCCCTTGAATTCTAGAGGATCTTCAGAACAACCGGCCCCCCCATGTGTGGCAGTTCTTCGTGGTGAGGCATGGCTGCGTCGCAAGCAGTCTTGATATGTTGGTTTGCCAAACTTAGAAGTCCCAAAAGGAGGTCCCCATAAGGATCGAGGTCTATATCAGCCCCATGGTGATTATGCAAACCGGTTTCTTCTGGCTAAGCCCCTAAACCTGAAACCCTAAAGCTGAACCTTTGGTTGGTGCAAGTCAGGCAGGAATCTCTAATCCATGCACCTGCACACCCCAAAATACGCTTGTCATGTTACAGCGTAAGCTCCTCCAATGACTTCGCAGCCGATTCTCCAGCAACCCCTCCACCCTAAACTTTGGTAGCCACAAAACTATAGTCCCCCGTAAGTAGATAGAATATGGGGTATATGGGGATCTTCTTATAATATACTCCAAGCCATATTCTACCTATGTCACGGGGGACTAAAGCTACTTGAAGGCTCAATGAATCTAGGATCTAGGGTCGTATTCAGGGATTGAGAGGGCTTATAATTGGGCTATACGTACAGTTCTAAGGTTTATTTGACTTAAAGCTACCCTCAACACTGCAGACTCTTACCTTGCCCTTGACCCAATTAAAACCCTGTATAACACCCATAAAATCTTTAAACTTGAGGTCGAATTACCCCAAGTAAGCCCTAAACTTCAGTAGCTTTCTAAGCCTTGACCTCCACTCATCCCTACAACCTTGTTTGGGGCTTCGGGTTGAAGGTATAGGGTGCGGTACCCACTACACCCCTAAACGTAGGGGTTCAGGTAAGCCCTGAAATTCTTAGAAACCCTGTTGTCCCTGGCCTTAAGTAGATAGAAGTATGGGGTATATGGGGATCTTATTATCATATACCCAAAGCCATATTCTATCTACTTAATCGGGACTATAATCCTGAACTCTAAGCCCTAAACCCTAATCCCCGAACCATAAACCCTGGCTGCGAGATATTCTGTCACAGAGGCACCAGCAGCTTCTGACCGGTCTGCGGCTGAGCTCCCGACTTTACAGTCATGGTGCTTTCAGATGAGTAGCACTTCATTGGGGGGATACTATGGCACCCATTATAAAGTAAGATTATATCCTCCTTTTGGGGTAAAGTATTTCATATAAGGAATATGATCTTACTAGGTTCAACCACAAAAAACACGACTCGGATGGGTTTAGATTAGGTCATTCACCGTAACACTTATAGTCCCCCTTAAGTAGATAGAATTTGGGGTATATGGGGATCTTATCATATATACATATACACCCAAAGCCATATTCTATCTACTTAAGGAGGACTATACCACGAAGGGTGATCTCGCAAAAGGAGCTGCGATAGCTCCTTACTAGAGGCCCTTTGAGGACAGTTACTCTTACATAGCCACTAGAAGAACTTCAAACTTCTTGGGCTTCCTTCTGTGGTCCCTATAATAAAGTTTTTGGGCCTGGTCATTGGGGAAGAGAGTACTGGGAGGGAGAATGCCCCCAAGGTGTGGGTTTCAGGGTCGGATGTAGCATCCCGCCACTACAGGGTTTAGGGTTCAGGATTTTAGGGCTTAGGGTTTGGGATTAGGGTTCAGGATTTTAGGGTTTGGGGATTAGGGTTTAGGGATTAGTGTTTAGGGTCTAGGGTTTAGGTTTTATAGTTCAGGATTATAGTCCCCCTTAAGCAGATAGAATATGGCTGTGGGTATATTGTAATAAGATCCCCATATACACCATATTCTATCTACTTCAGGGGAGGGAGACTATATACTGAACCCTCCATTGGCCTTGCAAAAACTACGGTCCGCCATTTGGGGGTTATATGGTTCAGGGTTTAGGGTTGTCCTTGTTACTTCTGGGGAGTTTGCCGAGAGTTGTGCTGACGATTTTGCGTGTGATTTCTTGAAGTCTCAGATTTGGACATCGCAGGCTTGTGTTATATGGGAGTTTCCACTGCTTAACTAGGGTTTTGTGGGTGGATCCTACAGTATGATTGAGTGTTTTGTGTGGCATATGCTGGTGGCCCAGGATTTTTGTCAACTTTTCTATGGGCATTTCTCAGGGTCAGCAGTACACTGCTTTGAGAAATGCCACACATTCCTGTGAGAATATTGAGGCTGCTAGGGATCAATTGGGTGGATATAGGGGCCCCTTTGGCAGTGTAGTATAGTCCCGGAAGTATTTTCTAGCATGGGCCTGTGTCCATGAGTTATAGGGGAAATGTTTATCCTTATAATCCGCTATATAATCACACTTGCCATTTCTTGTTCCATGTTCTTTTTCGTATGGCTTTCCGTTACGTATATGAAAAATATTGACTGTAGCTCGTGTAATGTTGGAACCAGGCTCCCCGGGAGTGGGCCTCCCTTTTGGGACCTTGGATTACCCGGTCTAGGGTGTAGGGCTTAGAAGTGGGTATAGTCCCTCTTAAGTAGATAGAGCAATGAGTATATGGGGATCTGATTATACCTGGTGAGCTAGAAGCCCAGTACGCGTGGGTAGTGTACGGCCGGGTAGTCTCCCATGGGCCTGCTATACGGCTCCTATAATGGTGGCGGGCTATATATACATATATATATATATTTATAGAAGCCCCCATAGGAGTGGTATGGAGACTGTACACATGCCCTCTACCCTAAACTTCAAAATTCTTAGAACCCATCTGTAGACGGCTTGCATGTGTAGAAGCGTCTCGGACGTGGCGCTTACGGCCTTGAGATTTGGTTGTACCTATTCTCAGGCTGTAGCCTGTGGAAACCTAATGGAGACCCATGATTAATAAACCCCCTCCTTTTAAGAGCCTTAATATTAAGATCCGTATTATAATCCCTATTACGGGGACGGGGTCTAGGACTTATGTAGGGTTTTAGGGTCTAAGTGGGGAGCCTGGGCGAGTGTTTCAGAGTACAAGAGAGCTTTGAAGATACTAGTTGGCCTTCCGACCTTGACACCCCATCCCCGAAGGGTCCTAGATTCCTTACGGAGTTTAGGGCTTAGGGTCTCAAATAGATTTCCATGCGGTATCAGGGCTTCCGTTTAGGGCTACAGTTTCCCTACCCGCACCTTGTTAAGATATTGCCGTTCAAAGTCAGATGGTAGATTGTCAAAAGTGTGTTCCTTTTTGGGTGGTCTCCAGCACCCCTCCCCCATTGTTCAGCATACCGAAAAGAAGGGACCAGAAATTTCAACCTTCTACCGAATGAAAACTAAACATTCATTCCCCATCAACTGCTCATGTTTCAAGTTTTGTCGGGGTTCCATGGCACGTGTGCCAGAGGTAGCTGTAGACATGTCCTCAAAGTACGACACTCCACTCATCTTTTGGGCAGTGAACCCTAAGCCCTAAATCCCTAAACCCTAAACCCTAAACCCTAAAACCCTAAACCCCCTACACCCAAATCCTCCAACCCGAATCCACTGCCACTGCACGGTCAGCCCTGACTTTTTCCGGGAGCATCTCTGGAAGTGCGGAACCATCTGAGCTATAGTTAAGGTTTAGGGTTTAGGGTTTAGGGCTTAGGTTGAAGCTCCTATAGGGCCTAAACTCCTTATATGGGAGTATAAAGGGGAGTATCATAGGGTTTTTTAGGAAGGATGCTAGGAGTTTAGACCCTGAGCGCCAAACCCTAAACTATATATAATAAGGCTTATGACTGAAGGGAGGTATTAGGAGTTGAGACCATATCTCATCTCCAGATTGTGCCTAGAGGGTTTCCTGCATGAAGCAATCAAAAGCATGCGGAACTACAAGGTTGTAAAACATGAGCTTCCCTTTTGGAATCCTAGTTTCCATTTCATTTTCCATGTTCTTTTCCATTTGATTCTCCATTATTGGGGTAATACCCCGATATATCCTTATAACCCCTTTAAAGGGACCTAGGGTTTCCATGAGTAAGCAACAGTACATGCAACCTTAACCTGACAATAATAAGCTCTGCGCCCCAGATCTTGTTTTATTGTTTTGGTCTACGGCCTAAACCCTAAACCCTAAACCCTAATAAGAAACCCGGGGGTGGGGGCAGGACTAGGTAGCACAGCTCGTGGTGCCAGTACTGCACATAGAAGGAAAACTGTTCAAATCAGGATTTTTTGAGGTGAGCAATTTTACGAGTGTCACCGGTTTGTGTGGTAATTTCTCTAAATGGGGATACCCCAATATAGACCCCAAAATATTACGGTCCTTATTATAGGGGCCCCCAAAAGGGTACCCCTAATTTTGGGAACCCCCTGTGTATTGCCCCTGGAAGTTGTTTTTAGGTTTTCAGGCTCCGAAGCTGCTACAAAGCAAGAGCAACCTTCCGGAATTTTCTGGCCCAGCAGGAACCTGTTACTGTCACCGCCTTTACTACCTGGGCCTTGAAAGTAGGTAAAATAATAGCCCAAAATCCCTGAAAACAGCCCAAGATGCCATTACCTTACTTCCTTAAGGTTCAGGCCTAAAGGATTTTGAAATGTGGGGGTTTCCCAAAATTAGGGGTACCTTTTTGGGTGTCCCAATATAAAGGATTAGTATTTTGGTGTCTATATTGGAGTCCCCCTATTTAGGGAAACTACCATGTAGGTATTTGCAATCAAGGGATGAGTCAGTTATCCTGTGAAACCTTCCCGCTTATAGGCTTATAACGTCTCTGAGTTGGCCTTTGGGATACTGAAATATTTTCCCAACTTGGTTTCAGAAGGACCCTATATACTCATACCTATGAACCTTCAAGAGGTGATCAGAAGTTGAGTGCTTTGGAGCCCCAGGAAGTAGGCTTTCCAGATTCGAGGCGGAAAAAGATACACATTGCTGCTGCAGAAGATTTTGAAACCATATGGCTTATCAAGGGGTATGAATAATGAGGGTTATGTAGGGATTATATTGGGATATTGCAAAGGGTTATAAAGGGGTAGGAATAAGGGTTACATAGGGGATATTTAGGGAAATTACTAGGGGCGATTTAGGGGATTTAAGGGTTTAGAGTTTAGGCTTCCTTACTTATTGTACACAAAACCCTGTCCCAAGGGCTCTTATCTTCAACAACCCCACGCCCTCAACCCTAAACTCTAAACCCTGTACCCTCAAAACGTTAAACCTATTGTCAGAAACTTGCAAGCCGCACCTTGAGCTGAAGCTTTAAAAGGCCCAGGGTTGGGGTTCAGGGTTGGGTTTAGGGTCTATAGGGTCTAGGGGATTTAGGGTTCAGGGTTTAGGATGGGGTTAGGATGGGTTTAGGGTATAGGGTTTAGGAGGGCAATCACCTGACCATAATAAAACCATTCGTTAGGGGGTTCAATGGAGCGTGATGGAAAATATGTGGGGATATATAGGGGTATATAGGGGAATCGAGAAGAACATGGAAAATACTTGTTGCGTTGGGCCTAGGGGTCAGGGTTGTAAACCCCACCCCCTGAAGACCAAGATTTGTTGGCACTCTTTACCTGTACTATATTGGGGAGTTGTTTCTCACCGCTTTATTACCAGGGGAGGGGATGAAATGGTAACAGGATCTTCCGCATTGCCAGGGCAACCAATGAACAGCTACGCAAAGGATGAGTTGCTTCGGTCGTGAACAGTTTATGGGTACAAGGTTGCGCACTTGAATCATCCATCTTGTGGTGGACTCCAGTCATAGTACATTTTGCCATGGCGGATTTGTAAAATATGACGTACGAAAGAGATACACCATCACTACCGGGAGCTGGTCCCGCATCATCCACCAGAAACAATCATGTGGACGTACTCCTTCGGCCTCCGCCTAAGCTTCCGAAACTGGTAAAATGATTGACCCACACCCCTTTGGAACAGCCGAAAAAGATATTATCCTACATGCTTTCTGGGTCCCGGTAGGCCTCCACGAAGCGCCTGGCAAGCAAAAGTCCATAAACGTCCGAAAGTCTTCGACTGTTGTGCTGGCGCTGCTCATCTGGCCTCACCAAGCCTGAAATGTTAGAATGGTTTAAAGTTTGAGGTTTAGAGTTTGGGGCTTAGGATTTAGGGTTAAGGGTTCGGATTTAGGTGTTGGGGTCCAGGGCTTAAGATAAGGTGTTATGTGTTCTTGACATTTTTCTGGACCCATAAATCCGACTTTCAACTGGGCCCTGATTCGATCGCCCTGAAAGTACAAAGCTAACAACGGGCTGCTGCACTTTTTATATGCTCCAACTATTGAAAACCCCCGCGCTTTAAGCAGGATGTATACTAGAGTCTCTCATAGGTACTGCAAGGGATGACATTCGTATTTGGTAATGTCATATCCTTACGACCTGCATAGCCCCATATAGCGCTATGCACTCCTGTACAGCCTGACGCGCTAAATCCGTAGCATATGTTACATTCGAAGCTCGGGCTTTGTTTTGTTGAAGCCTGGGTGGCGCTCATTGCATGCAAACCATTGGCGTCAATTGGGGGGTGCTCCTTTCATCTGGGCCCCCATTTAGATGCCAATATACTACAGTACTTTCTATAGGGACCTCGAAGTGAACCGGCTGTGCATGCTGTGTTCACTGTTGCCATTGTTTTCAGGACCTTGGCAATGATCTGAGTTGCCCACGGTAAGTACATTGCCCGGTCATCAGTTTTCGTGTGGACGTTTTCAATGGCTCCTTTCGAAAATGTCTCATGCAACAGCAGGCTGTGGATGAGGCCGAAGAGTTTTGAGCGAGAGCTAGTCATCGACCGAAGCAATCATAATATCCTTGGGTTGAGACTTTCCTCGGTAACGGGCCATAGCAAGTCTGCCCAATACGGCTAGAGAGCTTTTGCGAAAGTTTTCCAAGTTCGCAGACGTACTCATTCATCTGCTGGCGTGACATTTGTTTAGAGAATTGCAGATACGATCACGACTGACCGCAAGCCGAAGGACAGAGGTGACCAACTATGCAGAAGGCGTGTAATGTGGCGCGCTGCTTAAATTCTAGGGTTCCCCCCGTCTCCCCCATAACATTAAGGCGCCCAGAAATCAAGAAATTGGCATATCCAATGAGGGCTTTTCAAAACATCCCACGGTTCTCAGGGCTCTGAGGTTTGAATGCAACAGGGATGGCCCTGGCCCCATAACTTGAAGGGTCCCGAATGTTTTGTGCTATGGTATTGTGGAAGAAGGCTTCGAATGGACTGAAAATAAAGCTGGATTGCTTCAGGTCTAGTTGAATTCCGGGGTTAAAGCCTTAAGTGTTGAATTGGGAAAGGGTAGCAAAGGATTTGCCTTGAAAATGTTTTATGGGGGCTTCCCAAAACACAGCAAAAAAACAGGGTCTTGCTAAGAAGGGCCTGAAATTGAATAGGGGGTGCCTAAACATCTTGCAATGTCTCTTCACTGCAAGCAGTGCAACATTACAGATGGAGGATTAAACGGCTAGAATTTGTTGACAAGCTTTGCGGTTGAGTTCTGTTGTGCCTAGAGCAGCATTTGCTCAGCAACCGTGCGTTGACGCCCCAGGCCCTGAATGTATCAGCTGCATCCTGAGCGGACGGGCAGCAAACCCTAAACCCTTACCCAAAGGCTCCATGTAGCTATGTGGTATATACTTGGGCCCTAAAGTGGGGGTTTAGGGTATATATTTGGGCTTATGGGAAAATCTTCGCGCGAAGTATAAACTAAAAAGCTACATGGAGCCTTTGGGGCAAGCTCTGAACCAACGCTTGACATTGGAAGCGTGAGGCATCTCCCCTGTGATGTATTGGTTTTCAAACTACTGCCAGCGCCTCTGCTACAGGATTTCATGCTGTTGGTTTTCAATTAAGGTTACATGCTCACGTACCGTAGCATGTTTGAGGCGTCTGAGGTTTTCAGTTTCAGTTGGCAGCATATTCATGCCCCCCGAATGTCACTTTGCCAGTGCACCTGTTTTGATGATGGTGATGGTTGGTTTTCGCATTAGGATTTGGCGTGCAATGAAAGTCCCATGCGGTTGTGTCCATTAAACCCTCCACGTCAAACCCTAAACAGGGGGATTGGGCAATTTGCGAGTTCGACCCTGATCCTCAAAGTGCAGACTCAACACCAGAACCCCTGGAGATCTTGACTTGTGAGTGAAGCATGAGGTTGGATTGTGAATCTGGGGTTCACGGCTTATGGAGACTTACCAGGTTTGATTCCGAAGCATGAACAGCCCATACGCGGAGAAGGGGGAAGAGGCAGAAAGCCCCACCGCCAAAACTGGGTCAGAAATTGGGTGCCCACCCCCCTTCTACCACCCCCTCGTAGGTCCCCTCTTAATTGAATTTAGCTGGGCTGAACTATCCTCGAATATCTTAGTCTTTCATTAAAGGGTAACTAAAGAGGGGGGGTCATAGGGAAACCCGTGATTTTGTGGCGCTCGTAGGTGTGATCGAGCATGTTTCATAAAAAGCCTGAAGAGAATAGCAAATCTCTTCTTGAGCAAGTCTTCGGCGACCACACGTTTGAGGGCCCTTAAACCACGAGCCAGAGAAACCCGACGCCCAAATTTCCAAGCTCTAAACCTCCAATCCTCAAGCCCCGAGTTGAAGACCTTGCCGCAAATCCGAAATATTCATGTTGCATGTACGTAGGGACTTTCCTGAGGCTGGGACTTTGTAAACTACCTCGTGCCGCTGGTTGTATGCGTCATCATCTTTGCGGCGTTTCAGGAAAGCTGTGGGGGTTGCGATTTCGAGGTTAAGGGTTTAGGGTTAAGGGTTCAGGGTTTAGGGTTTAGGGTTTAGCAAAAGGGTTGCAGGGATGTAGAAGGTTGGGGATGTGTGAGGTTTAGCTGCTTAGCTTCAGGACTTTTTCAAATTGGGGGGTGACTTGAGGGTCTAGAGGCCACAGGGAGTTTGGATCTAGAGAATTTCTCAAATTTGTGTGTCATGTGATATAACTTTTAGTTTTCTTCTGAACAAGATCCAATAAGGAATCCTCTGAAACGATGCTTCTTGATGTTTTTGCAATAAGGAAAACCAATTTAATGAGGGTTGTCGGGAAATGTAGGATTCAGGTTGGAGGGGTTCTCAAAACAGCGGGTCTCTCGGGATTGGTCAGCACGAGGCAAATTCTGAGATTTCCTACTCATGACTCTTTCGTGATACTTTTGGGGCTGCTCTATGAATTTCAGGCTTGATAGTGCGAGTGTTTCCAGCTGAGCTTCGGCCCAATGATAAAGGCCGACCTACCGCGGACCACCAACGACCTGCCATTCAATCCAATGCTCTGAACCTAACCCTAAGCCCTACCCTAAACCCTAAACCCTCAGCCTCAATCCCCTGTGACTTCATGCCCATCCTACCGTCCTTCTACATAGGTGCTTTATCGGATTTCATGTTAGCCCGGGGAAGGGCAACCCTGCCCTGAGTGCAAAGCCTGCTATAAACCCTGAAACTCGAGACCTAAGCCCTAAACTCCAAGCCCTTTAGGGTTTAGGGTTGAGGGGCAAGGTTGGGTGTAGTTCGAGCCCAAGGTTTGAGGCTGGGTAATTGTACTTCAAGTATACTTCTACTTGTAACCCAATTATGAGTCCCCTGAGTTCGCTAATATGGTGGTATATTTGAGTTGCAGTTTACCCTGAACCTTCCAGTAGACCAAAAACCCTAAACCTCTAAGAGCCCCCAAAATGCAAAGCCCCCAAACCTTGAACCCCTACGCCAGGCAATGGCTTATTCGGGGGCGAACCTGCCAGCGATCGTCGTCCTGCTGCTTTTCTACGGGCTCTGCCGCTTGGCTTTCAGACGGGTAATCTCCACAGATACGGTTTCATTGTTCACGATTCAGGTTTAGGGGTTTAGGGTTTAGGGTGATTTGAAAGTCAGGGCTTGTGGTACATCATTTAGGGGTCAGGTGATTAGGGTTTAGGATTTAGGGCTCAGGGCCGCAGAAGCAGGCCCGTCGGGAGACTCAAGTCAAGCGCTTGTGCGGATTCTGCCTTGAGAGGGCGTTAGACCCTAAACCCTAAACCCTGACTTTCAACTTGTAGATTCGCGCAAGCACTACTTCCAGACGTCAGCCATATGGGTAGTTCCCTAAATTCAGGTCCCATTTTGGTACCCCTAAACATTAGGTGCCGTCATACAAGCTCGAGCCGAAAGGGGCCCTTAATTTTGAGAACTACTCACATACTAGCTTGCTCCGTCGAAGTGCCCCAAACCGGAAAGTGAAACCGTTTTTGGATTCTAGGGGAAACCATCCGCCTTGCCGGTGAAAGAGAATGTGCTCAAACTGAGTAGTATTTTATTTGCGGATACTATGGTACCCAATATGGAGTAAGATTATATCCTCCTTTTGGGGTATAGTATCTTACATAAGGATTATTATCTTACTGGGTTCAACCACCAAAAAAAACGCTACTCAACTGGGTCCTGTGCCGAGCCTTTCCTGCCCGGGCTCGGTCGTTGGAGGCAGCCATGTCTTACCGGGCCATCTAGGACATTGAGGACATGAAGGGAGTATTTCAGGAGGAAATGCGATTCTTGCTGAAGTCGTTCACACCTCGTAGCGTGGCGGCACTGAACACGAACGTGCATCTACTTTGCCATTGCATGGCCCTGAACCGTTGCAGCAACTGCCTCCTGAGACTCGGACGCCGCGCGTCTTTGTGGGTCATTGTCCTGGCTGAAGGGAATCCCTACATATCTGGGGTCCCTATGGGTACTCCTGTTTAGAGAGACCCCAAAACCTTGTTCTGTGGCAACTGCACGCGTCGAGGAGCTGAAGTCTACTTCAACATGCTTCTGAAAGATTTGCATCAGTGTAAGAAGTCCTAGGAAATCGTTAAATGATGATGGTAATTCTGTATTCAAGGCTTGCAGAAGGAAAGGTTGGATTTAATGAAAAAAATTGAAGGCATCTGAAATCACATTTGCTCCGTAGCTCGGAGCTAAACCTAAATCCGACACACCCTTAACCCTAACTCCTACAAAGGCAAAGCGTGTAGCTTTGCTATTCTGAGCCTCAGAGCTTCAGCGTAGCCTGCTTTCCCAATATGTAAGAGTTTAAGCTTGCTGAAGCCTGGGGTTTGAGCCACGGAGTCAAGGGTTGCAAGGGCAATTGGGTTTCAGGTGGATTTTGGGCAATTTAGGGTTAGGTGGAGGACTCTGGTTCGACCTTCTACCGGGTAGGGCTCTCGACCCGCCCGCCCCTGAGACAAAACACCGAACAGAAATGCCCAAATTAATGATCAGGGTTCAAGCTTTGAAAATACCAGAATCCGTCCAAATTTTATAGGTGTTCCTTTACAAAAGATGTGGGGGCTGCATGGAGATACACAGGGGTTAGGGGTTAGGGTTTGCGGCAGCATAGTACATTCAGGTCACACACACGATTTGCAGTCTCACCAGTACCTCTACTGTGAGTGCAGGAAGTCTTGCACCACCCAATGTACCGGACACCGTGATTCCGATGAGGGTTCCCGCATTTGCAAGATTTCCTCCATCCACCGTTGGACCCTAAAACCCAAACCCCGAAAGTCCGAATCAGGAGGCCCAAGCCCCCAACCCTAAACCCTAAAACTCAAACTCCCAAAACAGAGAGCTCCTGTGTTCAGAACCTCGGAACTGAAGAACCAAAAAAAACAACTGCTGCGCAAACCGCCCCCCCGTAGGGATCCTAGTCTACAAAGTTTAAGATTTAAGGTTTAGGGTTTACCTAGACCCCCCAAGTACCCTCTATAGACCGTAAGTATCCCCAAATAGAAGCTACATAGACCCCATTTTAGGGTACTTGGGGGTCTAGGTAGGGCTTAAGGTTTAGGGCTTAGGCTTGTCTTGGGAGCAGGCTGTCTTCATTGGGAACCCTAAGTAAACCTCTTCTGCACCACCCCCAAATTGATAAGGCCTAAATATAAGGGAAACCTGAGCGGGGTAGTGTAGGGTACCTTGAATCCTAAACCCTTACACCCTACACCCTTGCACCCTAAGCCCTGAGCCCTGAGCCCTAAAGCGCTAAATTCAAAACCCTAAGCTAGTACCCCAGTAGTACCCTTTTGCCCTATTTATTTTGGGGTCTCCTTATTAAAGCTGAACAGTAAGAAAAAGGGTACCCTTATTGTTAATGTGTTTCTGGGGAACCTAGTAAGCCTATCAGGTTGCCAGCAAGCTCCCTCATCTCAAAGTCTGCTCGTAGGCATGACACCGTTGATGTACTGCGCTGAACCCCTGCGACTGGGCTGCTGACGCTTTCCGGGGTTTGGGGCTTTAGAGCCTTTTTGGTGTTTAGGGCCTCGGGGTCTCGGGCTTTGGGGTTTGCGGCTGTAGGGTTTCAGGGTTTAGGGCTGAGGGGTTGAGCCCTACACCCACTTGATTTAAGGGTTTGGGCTTTAGCTTCAGGGTCTCTGGGTTTGTGGGGAAGCTTGAAACCCTAAACCCCAACACCTCAAACCATTCTGGGACTAGGGGCGACGGGGGGAAGGGCACATTACCCAAAGCCAAAGGAAAGAGGCTGAACTTATGGGCTCTCCTAACCTTCCCCTCGGTACACTACTTCCTTCTAAGGTTTATCCTTAGTTAAGTTAAAAGTGGTTGAGAAGTTAACCTTGATCTTTTTCATTCCAGGGGTTGTATTTTAGAAGGGGGCTAGGCAACCCTTGATGACCACTCTCCTTGGCCTGGGACCTTAGACACTTACCTGTTTGGGGCTCCGCGATATATTCCTTTTGCAGGTACCTAGACGGTTTACTTTTTCTAGGGGTGTTAAGTGCCATGGTGCACTGTTGATGGAACAAGGTTCAGACCTCCAACACTACTAGCTCGTATTCCTCAATGAAGGGGACTGTGCGAGTCTTTAGTCGCGCCATGCTCCCAATTGGCTCACCTTTTGAATGAGCCGCATGCAACCTTAAATTTATGTATCCTATTCCCCGAAATTTGGGTAGCTAGAAATCATGAGCAGTGCAAGACACATGAGCAATTCTCTGAATAGTGCATCGTTATACCTGACAAGTGCCCCGAAGCTTCTCAAAATTTCCGATGTATCTCTGGGGTCCCTATCTCTGGGGTCCCTAAGGTACCCCTCTTTGGAGACGCGTATTGGAGTTTTTGGTTTAGGGAACGAACTTGGTCCACCTCAACCTGTTGATTCTGAGTAGCCATGCCCTGCTCAAAACCTTTTGTCTTAATCCCCTCCGCGTTACATTGCATGCGAAGTGCGGCCCAATGAAGGCCATAAAGCCTAAACCCCTAAACCCTGAAGCACTAGACCCTTAACACTAAACCCCTTGACCCTGAACCCCTAAGCCCTAAACCCTAAACCCTGAACCCTAAATCAAGATGAAGATGAAGATGCAGGGGCTGGACACGATTCTTCTTTGCTGACATCCTGGTAGGTCCCACTGAGGGTCCAAAGCACATGAGCTTTAGTCTAAATTCCCTTAAAGGTGTTATAGGGGATTATATAGGGGAGTATCATAGGGGTTACTACAGGGTATACTAGGAGTTTAGACTATGGCCCACATAATTATCATACACCCCTAAAAGCCCAAGTAACGATTACTGAGTACTGAACCCCGCAGTTTATGGTTATTGTATGCTGGACCTTCAGGGCTCTAGACGCGCAACTTTCTAGAACCCATTCTCAAGCAGATCCCCCCGCACATATGGTAGTTTCTCAAAATGAGGGGACCCCAATGTAGACCCTAAAATAATATATTCCTTATTATGGGGGACCCCCAAAAAGGTATCCCTAATTTTAGGAAACTCCCATATACCTCTGTCCTCATTAGTTACCATACTAGAGCTCTTGATCATCCCAAACCTCCGATAATCAAACCTCGCCACTACCTACTGATGAATACTCCCCGTAGGAGCCCTAGTCTGGACTCGTTTAAAGGGGTTATATAGGGGGGGGTATATAGGGGACTGCTACAGGGCCTATTACGAGGATATTAAGAGTTTAGACTATGTCTCATACATTACAAAAAAATTGTCTTGACTGGTGTGATTAATTGTTCTTAGCGGGGTTTGCAAGTACTTTAAGTAGGAAATGTAGCCCCAAACCCTAAAACCATAAACCCAAACCCTAAGCCCTAAAACCCTAAACCCTAAAGCCATAAAACCCTAAAGACTGCCGGAGTCGAGGTTTGCGGTGCCTTCCACGGCCTACGTGACCCTGATTTGTGCCTGCCCCTCATGAAACACGTTGCGGTTTCGGTTTAGGGTTAAGGTTTAGGGTTTAGGGTGTAGGGCTCAGGGTCAGGGACTGTGGGTTTGGGGTTTTGCGCTTTGGGCTCGGTGTCTAGGGCCTAGGGCTTAGGGTGCCGAGAGCACTTCGACGATCGCAAGTAGGACAACTAGTGCGCTGGAATTCATGCTCATTATTGAATGTGGTCTGTTCCCCAAACACTCAGCCCTAAACCGTGCGACTTTATGGTCAACGACCGGAACACAAGGAGAAGAGGCACACTATGCAGAAGATTGCATCCACAAGTCGCCAGATGAGGGTTAAGGGTTTAGGTTTCAGAGTTTCGGGTTTAGGGGTTAGGGTCCAGGGCAGGTTAGGACTTTATGACCTAAAAAAGGGATATAAACCCAAGAAATGAAAGAGCACTTACCCTCCTAGGGCTNNTTTTAGAGTGCTCTTTGATTCTGTTTACCTTAGGTCGAAATCCTAACCTGGTCTAGGGTGTAGGGGTTCCGGGTTCAGGCTCGGGTGTTCAGTTCAGGGTTCTGTCAGGGGTTCAGGGAAAAGCTCTCCGGCGGGACTAGCATGGAAACCAGTGGCTCTGTTGAGCTTACCATCCCCTGAGTAGGTTTAGGGTTTAGGATTTTACTGCTTAGGGGGTTTAGGGTTTTAGGGTTTTAGGGTTTAGGGTTTTAGGGTTTTAGGGTTTTAGGGTTTTAAGGTTTAAGGTTAAGGGTTTCCCAAAATTAGGGGCACCTTATAGGGGGGCTTATGGGGGGTTGTATGAGGGTCACATAGGGGTTAGGGTTTCCTAAAATTGGTGATTTTTTTGGGTCTCCGAAAGAAATTGTTGTCAATATTGAGGTCCCCTTGTTTTGGGAAATTTCCATGTAAAGTGAGGTTTTTCCCTCCGGGTTTTTTCTCCTCTTTTCCCGCGGCCTGCCGGGCAGTACGTCCTGAGAGCTGGATTGAATCGTCAAAGACGACAACTCCTGCGCCAACAATGGACCTCATGCGTGTGTACGGGTCAGCGTGGGACTTGATGGAAGCCCGCAGCATAGAGCATTTGGCGGAAGATTCCGTGAAGAAGAACAGTCTTCAGCTCTACAAATCCATCGCTGTCCCATCATCTGCTACTTCTTCCTTGGTTTCTGCGATAGTCAGTTCAGCGCTGAGGACCAGCATGGTGCAGGCTGGGTTGCAAGCATGATAAGGAATGAGGGCACTCGAGAGATCAAGCCCCAGGTTCGAAATGACTATGCCGAAATCATGCGCTTGAGCACCGCTGGATGAGAGAAGCTTGAGAAATTTCCATGAGCTATTGTCATCATTAGCCCTGTTAAGGGACCCTGAGCAGTGGACATAGGGGTCCATTTTGTAGTTTAGTATAGTCCCGAATATAATCCTGAATAAGGAGACCATGTCCATTGAATTGCGTAGGAAATACTGACTGTAGTTCATATGGTATTAAAGGGGCCTCAAGAATTTCCAACAAGATAGTTCTAGATTAAATGCATGAATTTTGGTATGGAGCACTTCAAAGAGGACTGAAAATGATATTGGTGAGGCCGCTGCACTACGTACCGCATACAGGCCCCTTGTCTGAAATTGCAGTTTCTACCGGACACCGTTCTCCTCTAGGAGTGCAAACCTTTCAAAGCCCCGTACATTCCTTGTATGTTCCATAAATCATAAACATTGGTTTTCATGTCCCTCAATGCGGTCCGCCCCATGCTGGAGTAATCTGAGTCAAAGCTTCAAAGGTTGTATTTTTTGATGCGCTAGCGGACAATGGGGCCGTTACATTTGTAATTGTAAATGTTATTCCAACGAGGAACAAGTAAAGTCTTGTCCTGGCTTTTCAAGAAAGAACCCTGCAGAATGTGCATTAGCCCTCAAGGAGGAGCCAGGCCTTTTAACCGAAGCATGTTTTTGCCCTCGGAACCACAACCCTGAAGCCTCAACCCGTCATGCAATAGCTATATCTCTAAGCCCGAAACTGTAACTCCCAACAATTCTAGATCCCAAACCCTAAATCCTAAACTCTAGCCTTACACACGAAATCCTAAAGCCTGAACCCTCAACCCTAAACTCATCGCAGCACAAAGCAATGCCCTCTCAGCTCAACATCTTCACTGGCACCATCTCGACGCTCGCAATTCTCACACTGGAGCTTCGCTCTCGGCTGTTTGGGGAAACTGCATGGTTATTAAGTGGGTTGCTGTTGAGGAACTCAATTTAAGCTATTCTAGTGGGGGAAGCATATCAGCTCCTATACATGCATATATATATATATGTATATATAAACCCATTGTGGTAACTTATCGAAGTTGACACTTCTTTACAGCAAGCCAGTTAAGGGCAGTAGAATAAATTTTTGTGTTTAGAATTTTGGCTTCGGGTCTGAAGCCTGGGGTTTAGGGCCTGGGGTCTCTCGGTTAGGCTTTAGGTTGGATACTTCCCCCGCACCATGACATTCACCCCAGTCTTGTACTTCTTAAAATAGCATATACATATATATGTTATGTTTCCACACTCAATAAGCGATGAATCTTTGATAAGGCGTATCTGCAGCGAGATTGAACTTGACATTGAGGACGTCAGCGTTGTACGTCCCAAGGAACCATTCAGCAAGCCCACCCATTTACATAATGTGCTGTCTGACGTGGTCTATCTGGTCGCGACGCCATTGAGAGGATGGGAGGTTGTTGTTTTCCTTGATCAAAGACCGGTTTTACAAAGGTTCAAGGCTTTCAGATTGCCAGGGCCTGTGGTGCCCATCAAAGATGCCATAGACGTTTTCCAAGTGAATGTTGAAGTGGTGGAAGTATTCAGACTATGGATCAAAGGTGGACGTCGGCTCCAAGAACGACTCTTCTGCAATCACCTTGAAACTCTTGTAGTTCGCCTGGAAGAAGAAGACGTTGAGTTCAATTCGAATCGGAGCATCAGCGCCTCCACTGATTCTGATTCCGATAGTGCGCACCCGCAGGAAGACCATGGCACAGAAGAGGAAGGGCTGTTGTTGTCGATGTTTTTCAACGCGAAACCCGACTTCTTGTCCGGCCAAAAGCTTAACTTCCAAACTTTGGCCCCTCCAAGCCCCACTTTCAAAATGACCCTAAACCCTAAACCCTAAACCCATGCAGCAACCATCCTAAACACCAAGCCCTATTACAGCCTAAGCTGTCTAGGCGAAGGGGGCTTAAAGAAAACGTAGAACTGAGCTTCTTGCGGAGGATGCCATGATAAGCTGGTTTAGGGTTTAGGGGTTTAGGGTTTAGGGTTTAGGGGTTAGGGTTTTTAGGGGTTTGGGGTTTAGGGTTTGGGGTTTAGATAAAGCTCTAGAGTGTGCAGTTGCAAGTTATCGTGGGAGTAGTTGCTCCCCCCTTGGACCCCCCGCCCCATGAGAACACCCCAGACTTCTAATCAGGCATAATACAGGGATAGTGAACATTCCCATGACTACATAGGGGTTCATGGGTGTCTGAAAATGGGGCACTACAGTCACTACAGCAGGAAAACCATGGTTATGGCACAGTTATGACCTAATATTGGTACTTGTACAGCATTCCATTTCCGCCTATGCGTATTTGAATCTTGAGGTTGTGATTGAATGGGTGCCTCGGTGAAATCTACAGGCCCAAAGGCAAAAGGTAAACCCGAAACTCCTAAATAAACACCTAAACCCCTAAAACCCGAGACCCTGAGCCCGAAACCCTAAACCCCGAAACCTCTAAACCCTAAACCCCTACACCTCTAGACCCTAAGCCCGAAACCCTAACCCCTTAAACCCTAAACCCCTCGACCCTAAGCCCGAAACCCTAGACCCCTAAACCTTAAACCCCTAGACCCTAAGCTCGAAACCCTAAAGCCCTAAACCCCTAGACCTCCAGACCCCTAGACCCTAAGCCCGAAGGCGTGTGGTTTTGAGACTTATGCAGTTTGGGGAAGTTTCAACCTGATGGCTTCCGAGGCCCTACGGAGACTAGTCCCCTTTACGTGAGCATTAGTCTAAACTCCTTTAAGGGAGTTGTATAGGGTTCAAGGCTAAGAGTTTAGAGTTTAAGGTTTAGGGTTAGGGTTTAGAGTTTAAAGTTTAGGGTTTAAAGTTTAATGTTTAGGGTTTAGCGTTTAAGGTTTAGGGTTTAGGTGTAAACTCCTTAAAGGGGGCTACATAGGGGATTCTATAGAGGAGTAGTATAGGGGTCATTAGGAGTTTGGACTATAGCTCACATGGGGTTACATGGTCTTCCATGTTTTTTGTGGGAAGCGTAGCTGTTGTGAGGCTATCCGGCGTGGAGAGTTTTTGGTTTGGGCACGGGATATTGTCTTGGGACCAAGTCATAGATGCTTTGGGTACCCTAGACCCTAAACCTTGAATCCTAAACCCTAGGCCCTAAAGCCTAGACCCTGAACCCTAAGCCCTGGATCTTGCCATTTCTACAGCAACCCGGGGCAATCCCTTAATGGCATGTAGGGGTTTCGTCTGGTGAGTATATATGTAGGGGCTTCTAAAACCTATACTATCTTTCATAGAGATCTCAATAATCCTCTTGCACTTCCCATGGATAAATGAATAAACCGATAAATAAATCTACCTGTACATATATCCCTAAGGTTCATAAGTAACTCCGATGCTGAGAGACTTCCACATGGCGCAAGCTTGGGTGTATATGTAAAATGTATGGTAGCTTCCAAAACTAGGGTGACCCCAAAACATTATAATCCTTTTTATAGGGACCCGCAGAAGGGTGCTCCGAATTTTGGGAAACCCAAATATATGGGAACAATGCCAAAGGTGGGTGTACATGTGGCAGGCCATTTCCACCAGGCCATCAGTATATGTGGGTGTTTTTTTTGGAAATAGATTTAGGGTTAAGGGCTTTTATAATACCAAAGATGTGCCATTGTGACCAAATCCTACCTGATGTTGTCACCTCACGCCCGAAGGCATGAGCGCCCTTTCTGCGCAACCACATTCTAAAGTGCCCCGCTTGAGGTACCCATGCCACAATTATACAAGAAACCCAGGACCACAGTATTTGTAGTTGTTTTGGCGCCTGCATGGTTCAAATCAATGTAGCCCTCATGCCCCTGACAGAGGCCCCTTACTACACTGCAAGCCTACGCCAACACTCAGGGCCTTGTGGAGTTGCCGTTAAGTTTAGGTTTTAACCATGGACTCTGGACTCTGGCCGCCTGTTTAAACCCTAAACCCTAAATCCCTAAATCCCTAAACCCTAAATCCCTAAATCTCTAAACCCAGAACCCGAGTGGTCTTCGTTCCCAGGGCGTTTGTAGAGGAGCTCCCAGCTCTGGTGCTTGGGCCTTAGCCGAGGATTAGTTGGGGTTAGGGTTTAGGATAACCAAGGTTTAGGGTTTAGGGTTTAGGGGGTTAAGGATTTCCAGGGTTTAGGGTTTAGGGGGTTAAGGATTTCCAGGGTTTAGGGTTTAGGGGGTTTAGGATTTCCAGGGTTTAGTGCTTAGGGGGTTAAGGATTTCCAGGGTTTAGTGTTTAGGGGGTTAAGGATTTCCAGGGTTTAGGGTTTAGGGTTTAGGGGGTTTTGGATTTCCAGGGTTTAGTGTTTAGG
>CAJNIZ010047017.1:0-23369 GCA_905231905.1 Symbiodinium pilosum | reverse complement strand
GTTTGTGCGTATCGGCAGTGACAAAGATTGTAAGATTCGTCAGCCGTTCTGTTGCTTGCGAAGCGCAGCCATGGCCCGACTGTGGAGGGCCATCTATGGCCATCTCACAACTCACCCACCCCACGCCGTCCGAGGCGGCAAACCACCCAAGCCTATCTCTTTAAGGTTTAGGACCCAAACTCAGCTAGGTCCATCTTGGTCATTGCCATTTTTCAGCAACATTAATCACTTCCTTTTAAGAATTTAAATGCTGGGTTCCTAGACTGGCTCAGGGCTTAGGGAAGCTCTGCAAGAACCCTTCAAGACCGCTGAAAGGCCCCTCGGGAAGCTCCCGAACCCGGGAAGTTAGGCCATGAACTCTGCAGCCTGGGAGTTGTTCACCATGAAAAACGAATGGTACTGCTAGCTCTGAACATGCAAGGGATCACCTACTCGAAAGTCTAGCGCCTGACCGGAACTGATTGACACATGTCCGTCAAGCTCCAAACTGAACTTGAAAACTGGCGGGATGCAGCTGATAGCTCCTACAGCAACTCGCTGTGTGTCGAGAAGGGGTCGGTGGACTTAGTAGATCTACTTCTCACGTTTCCATCCATGGATGAGCCTCAACTATCCCTACAATTGACCGGTTCATGCGAAGGAAAGCTCTGCACGTTCAAACTGCAAAAATTCAGCGTGACCCTCGATCCACCAACCCGTACGCCACCTTGAGCCCAATGTCCCTGAAGTTGGTATTTCGGGTGCCCTTGTAAACCCTGGACCCTAAACCCTAAACCCAACTCCTACGCCCTACACCCTAAACCCGAATTCCTAAGCTACTGGCATGGGCCGCCCACCTTCGATGGTGGGCGGCGCTTCAGCTCCTCGACATCGATCAGGTGGATCCAGCACGCTCGCCTGCCTTCCCACATCCACAGGCACGGTAGCACCCACGAGAGGCCAGGTACTTGGCTCAGAATCCTGAAGGCTGGTTTTTTTCTGGGGTCGCTCCTGGGGTGTCTGGCGGGTCCAGGGCCTCTTCGGCGGGATGCCTCCCAGGCCTCCCGAGGCTTGCATAAACCCTTAAGCCTCAATCCTGAACCCTAAACCCTGAAGCCTAAACGCAGACTCTCCGCTGAGATTCGAGCATATCTCTGCTCTGCATCGGGGTGTGCCCAGATCAAAAACCCTTCCACTGCCAAAGCCCTAATTTCACAAATAAAGGAATATGCACAGGGTTGAGGGTTTAAGGTTTGGGGTTCAGGTTTCAGGGTTAATAGACAATAAGGGAAGATTTTCAGGAATGACTTAGGGATTGTATTCCGTTCGTCCCTACTAACCAAAATAAGAATTGCCAGCATTATGATTCTAGATTAGGGGTTGTATAAGGGCATATAGGCCCTTATATGGATTGACGGGTTTAGGGTTGGCACAAAATTACAGTTACCGTTTAGGGGCGCGTATAGTAAGGATGCAAGTATATCAGTTGCATAACTTTCGGTCTCCCTATCTATGGAAAGCCCTAAACCCCAAACCCTAAACCTTAAACCCTCAACCCTAAACCCCTACACCCCTAAACCCCCAAACCCTAAACCCCCAAACCCTAAGCCCTTTTTTGGCGCATCTACACCGAAGGCCCCGGCCTGCGAATTCCGTGCAGTGACCTGGTTCAAGACAAATCCCGAGCTCAGTGCATCTGAATTAAGGAATATTACCTAGATGATTAGGGTTTAGGGTTTAGGATTCAGGGTTCAGTTTCAGGTGCATTCCTCAATAGAGGCATGCTGGGCTCTCTGGGCAGAGCATAGGATTTCTCAAGAAAAGCTTTGCTCTTCTGGACTAAACGGATGTTTGGGGTTTAGTGTTTAGTGTTTAGGGTCCCCCCGAAGATTAGGAGGGGGTTTGTGTTGAGAACCCCATTTGGATTTAGGGTTTGCGGCGTGCGTAGGGTTGAGTGGCTTTGAAGGTTTGGGATCAGGATTTAGGCGTTGGGGCTCTCAACATTAAGGTCTGTACTGCGAACCCCTGATAAAGTTTCCAGAAGCTTGATGTAATCTTTTGCTTTTAGCTTCTTGGCTTCCGGCTGTGTAGAAATTCACTTTTTGAAAGATTTCAGGGATGTGTGGCCCAGAAGGAAAGACTATAATTTTGCCCATCCACAGTTTAAACCCCAAGCCACAAGCTGAAAAGTCTCAGGTTTTATAGGGCGTGGAGTCTGGGGCCAAGTCGTTCTCGGTCATGTTTTGTTGATGCGGCTGTTGTGAGGTACTAGTAGATGAATTTTCTGAGAAGCGCCTTTGATGAAGTCATTCTGTCTGGTATCCGCAACTGTTGGCATTAAATCACCTGCGTGACCTCAGGCTACGGTAATACCCTATATAGATCCCAAACCGCGTTTCGAAGGCATGAGGGACACCGAAGGTACCGTCTATGATCATCGTTGCTAGTAAAACTTCTCCGTATATACAAATGCGAGCAACGCGGCAATATTTCTGACAGGGGGGCTGGGTGGTTAAGTTGTATCATCTTGGGGGCAGGGACTACCCTTAACCTGAGCCTCTTCATACTGTCGCGCCCTAAGGCTGTTTCCCAAACCTTAAGCCCCAAAACCCTAAGCTCCAAACCCTAAAACCCCAAAACCCTAAGCTCCAAACCCTAAAACCCCAAAGCCCTAAGCCCCAAACCCTACAGCCCTAATCCCCAAATCCCAAAACCCTAAACCCCAAAAGACCCAAACCCTAAGCGCGAATCTGAATCCTCAAGCCTACGCCCTACCCACGCCAGAAACCCTAAACCCCGACCCTAAAACTCCCTACCCCGAGTCCTACACCTTGCTTGTCAAGGATCTTGGAACTAGGTTCCCTACTTGGAGGGTCATGGGGGCTTAGTAAGTAGAAGACAAATTAGGATAACTGGGGTTACTATATAGGCTATAGGGGTTCTGAACCTACTTACTAAGTCCCCCTGACCCACCATGTAGACCAGCGCAGTGGTGGACTTCCGCCACGTTGGCTCAATTCCTTGAGGACCACAAGGTTTGGCCTGAATGAGGACCTGTAGCTTATGTAAGCTACTGTCAATACTAGCCTTATTAAGGGGCCCTTAACAGGGGACATTAAGGTCCTCTTGTAGTTTAGTCTAGTCCCTAATATAGTCCCCAATAAGGAACCCATATCCATTAAAGTGGGTAGGAAATATTGACTGTAGCTCAATGTGAGGAAGGGCTGAGGGACTCCATCCTTGTCAAGCTCGAAAAGGCCATGGAGAAGCTGAAGCGCGGACGGGTTTACAGGGACGGACCGATTCAGGTCGTGGACGCGACGAGCTCCATCAGCACACTCTTTGAAGGCTCTGTGCACCACGGGATTATGGGAATTATATAGGGGTTATAGGGGATGTATAGGGGTTATATTGGGATAATGGACAATAAAATGGAAACTACTATTTGGGGTTTAGAGTGCCCGGCGATGACCAAGATGATTACCACGGATTAGCTCAGTTTTTGGTGTCGGCCTTCCCTCCTGCTCAAGCATCTCTATAACCATATGGGGGTTATATTGGGGTAATGGAAAAGAAAATGGAAACTACGAGTTGGGGTTTAGGGTTTAGGATATAGTCCCCCTGGAGTAGATGGATTATGGGGTAGATGGGATTACAAATCCTCAACCCTCAGTCCCGACACCCCAGCCATAGATTGCTTTAGGGTTTAGGGTTTACGGTTTAGGGTTAGTGTCAGCGCTACACCTTAAACAAGCCCTCAGCCCAACAAATCCTCAAACCTAAACCCCTAGGCCCCTAAATCCAAAACCTGAAGGTCCCAACTTTGAGTGAGGCTTCTGGACTCTGACGTATAAGCCTTCAATTTCCCCTTAGCACATTCCCATGATCCCTATATACCCTGCTCATACCCCTTGTCATAAACTGTCCCCAATTGGAAGCCCGAAAGCCTAAACCCTATACTCAAAACCCTCCCTATGCCCTACACCCTAAACCCGAAACGTTGGTCCTAATCGTTCATGAGGCTTCTGGACTTTGGTGCCGGAACCGGGCAGCTCGCGCTCCGTTTGCGGGAAGCAGGTGGGCATATGGGTTTTGGGATGCATCTGAGCTACGTATTAAAGCTTTAAAGTTAAGGGTTTAGGGCTTAGGGCCAGGTACCTCTATTGCGCTTTCCTGATTCGGGGCTTTCGCGGTGCAGAGGTTTACGGTTCAGGGGGTTCAAGGTATAGGGATGTATGGGGTTTGGCGATTTGGGCTAGGGGTTTAGGGATTTAGGGATTTATGGGTTCAAAGGTTTAGGGGCCAGGATTTAAGGGTTTACGGGATGCAGTCCAGCCCCTAAAGACCGAATCCAATGTACTGGCAGGGGTAGAGGAGGTAAAATTCCATATTGAGTTGAGATCACAGCGCAGCGCCATTTCCCTGAAGCCTGGACCTCAAACCCTGGAAGGGGCATTTGAGGGGCCACATACGGTGTATGCTTCCATATCCAGATCCCTTTAACCTTTGTCCAGCAGCGGCGCCAATGCGCGCAAGATAGTGACTTGGTGTGCACGGTAGCAGCAAAAACCTTAAACCCTCATCCTCTCATTGCAACAGATAAAGGAAATCCTGCGCCACTTGGGATCCCTAATGCACTGTCATTTCTAGAGTGTAGGGTATGTAGGATGGTATCCCGACATCCTCGATCCTAAGCCCTAAAATCTAAACCCTACACATGTGGTCAATGGCCGTCAGGACTTGAGAATGTAGATGCGGTGGAGCCGGCAGAAGCCATGCTGGAGCAGGTCTTGGGTTTCGCGCGGTTAAGGGTTTAGAGTTTAGGGTCTAGGGTTTCGGGTTTCACACCTACTATAGAAGCCCCGATCATGAGGTTTATTACCCCTATGGAAAAACAAGCCCCATGACCGTATTTGAATTTGGTAGGCCCTTATGGTAGGGGTTTAGGGCCTTACGGTCCAAAACCGAAGCCTTTGGGTGTCAAGGTTGTCTGCTTCGGTCTGGACCCTAAACGATGATGCGAAAGAAAAGGGTTTAGGATTTAGGGTGTAGGGTTTAGGGTCCAGGGCTCACCCCGTAACAGTCTATGATAGGAGTATTACTTATCAAGGCCTATGTATAATCATATTGTATTGATTGCTCAGCTGTTGCTGAGTGGCGGTGGTAATCAACTTATAATACGTGAATTCAAGTATATGGTAGTGTCCCTAAATAGGGGACCCCAACGTAGACACCCAAATACGACAATCCTTTGAATGGGAACCCTTATTTTTCGGAACAGAGTTTACAATCAAGAGTAGGTTTCCAGATTCCTTCTAGCAATCCCTCCTAGCCACGTCTCCCTAAGAGGCTTTACGTTTATATATACATATATATATACACATAGATATATCTGTGAATTTGGGGTCGTGTTTGCTGAGCATTCGGGCTTTTGCGGTGTTGACTGTTACTTGGAGCCTCGGGGTACTTGTAACCCATATTCCAAGTACGAGGCCCCTAAGTCCCCCAATGTAGTTGTAGTTGCATTCTGAGTTCAATTCAAAGTAGGTTTTTGCTACTAGACCTGAAAACCGTATGAGCTTTAGTCTAAACTCCTTAAAGGTGGGTTATATAAGGGGTTATATAGGGGACTACTATAGGGCTTATTGGGGGATACCAGGAGTTTAGACTGTAGCTCATATATACCCCTACGAGCCACCAGTTTCCACTTATTCTTCACCCTAAACTTGGGTTATAATTGCCGTGGACCACCAAGTAGGGGGAAGGGATCATTGGCCTTTGAACCCAGAGCAGGTGCCTGCTGGCACCTACCAGAAGACCTTCCTTGCCACCTGGCTTTTTGGGGCTGTGGGCCAGGATTAAGGGTTTCGGGTTTGGGGCTTAGGGTTTAGGATTAAGGGTTTCGGATTTTGGGGCTTAGGGTTTAGGGTTCAGGTTGAGGGTCTGGGGTTCGAGGGTTGTGGCTTAGGGTTTGGGGGCTTAATGAGGGTTTGGTATTGAGTGTTAATTTCTGCAAGGGTTCGGCATCAAGGGTTTGGGGTTGACGTGTAAAACCAGTAACCCCTAACTATGGTCTACTTTACTTCCCCCCATCTCCGACGGTGGGCTCAAGTGGCCCATTCTCAGTTAGATGAAATCAAGCATGACGTCAATGCAGTCTTGACAACACCGTGCTGTTGATATTAGAAATCCCTCATGATCTTCGTATACTCCTGTATAGTCCCCCTGAAGTAGATAGAATATTGCTTGCCTGCGTAACTGCACAGGATGTCAGGTTCCGCTTCTTAGCTTGCGGCATGAACCCTGACACCTTAGCAGCGGAAGAACAAGCTTCTAGTGCCTCCCGTGCAAGTGCTGTCAAAATACAAGAATTTGGACTGCCTGCCGGGAAGAACTGAAACGCATTGAGACCTTCATGATCCCGATGGACTGGCGACAAGAAGCAGAATGCATGGAGAGACCGCGTCAGAAGTATTGCAGAGCCCTGTGCCACGGCTTCCACACCGGCGCCCTGCGGCAAAGGTTGCTGTAAAGTTACGTGAGACAATCCAAGCCAGAATGTGAAAGGCGGCCGCGCGCCCAAGCGCTGAGGAGACCGTGAACACCAGCTGTTGCACAGCAGCTAACGCACAACGCCTCAACAGTCCAGATGTAAGTTGAGGATGCAGGGCTTGAGGCTTTGTGTCTGGGTACATTATAATAAGATCCCCATATACCCCATATTCTATCTACTTAAGGAGGAGTATAGATGCCAAGGTTGAGTGCATTTAGGGTCATGCAAGAATTTTTCGTATCCACCATGTGTCTGAGCCCCCTTGCCCTTTTCCCTAGATCCCAAACATTCTGGCAGGCTGAGAAAATATCCTAATGACCCGTGCACGAATTTACCAGGGCCATTTAAGCTACGGACTAAATTTAGTTTGCGGGGGACTTATAGGGGGAATTTATAGGGTTTAAGGGGACCTATTAAGGGATACTTTACAAATTTAGTCCAGGGCCATATAAGCTACTGTCAATATTAGGGTTTCAAAGGGGCGGTAAAGGGTGGACATAGGGGTCCCTGTGGTAGTTGACGATAGTCCCAACACATTCCCTAATAGGAACCCATGCCCATTAATCCATTAATCATATGGGAAATATTGACTGTAGCTCACATTATGCTGTCGAATAAGGCCTACTTGGAGAGTCGGGGGGAATTAGTAAGTATGTTAATAACCCCAAAACCCATATAATAGCCCTAGTTCTCCTAATTATTAACCTATTTACTAAGTCCCCATGACCCTCCAAGTAAACCTCACACCCCAAACCCTTGGTTGTGCTGTTTCTGCAACTTTCGCCCAGCCAGGAATGATAGCTTTTTGAAGGGTTGCATTAAGGAGCTTAGATTAACTTACTGTAGTATGGGTACAAAATAGATCACTGGATTTCCTTATGACAGCAATTGAATCTAAATTCAGCAACTCAGTGCAATACTATCCCATTACTTTGGGTAAGCTTGTAACAAGCACAGCCTTAAAGGGTGCTATCACTGCCTGCTCGGTCGTCTTTAGCCGACGCCTCCAAACTGCCCCAAGCCCCGAACCCTAAGGCCAAAAGGACATAACTAGGGTCAAGAGGTTTAGGGTTTGAGGTCCCTACAATTGGCTGTTAGGGTTTAGGCTCCTATGTCCTCAGCCCAGAAAGTTTTTGACCCACAACTCATGCCCCAATCCCTAAACCCTAACCCCCTAAACCCTAGACCCCTAAACCCTAAACCCCTAAACTCTCACAACCTTAAACCCTAATTACGCAGTCCGCTGCCTGCGGAATCCCCAGAATGCTAGAACAACACCCCTAAACAGTTTAGAGTTTAGGGTTTAGCGTTTAGGAGTTTAGGGTTTCGGGTTTGAAAAGCCGCCGTCAACGCGTAACTGCAGGTCCAGAGGGTAGGTTGAACCCTCGTTGGTTTACCTAGGCCTAGGGGTTTAGGGTTTAAAGCTTTAGGCGGTAGGAAATGGTACAAAAGATAAGCCGGCCCCAGAATTCTTAAACCCGTCACCCCGCTAATAGTTAGTATTCCCATCGTGGTCAATTAAAATAGATTGAGAATGTTGCGTATTCGGGGCTTGGGGGCCTTAGTCTTAGGGGCGGGGATTCGGATCTTATGTAGGGTGTTTGGTTAGTGCGTATAGGGTTTCTCAAGAATATTGGTGAACGTACATACTTGGTGTTTAATTTTCGGGACCGTAAAAGCAATTCCTACCGTATATTTGAGCTTAGAGGTTCAGGGCTTAAGGTTTAGTGTACCGCGAACCTGCCTGCAAACCTTTATCCCTTATGTCCTGCGACCTCAACCCTAGACTAATCCTCAAACCTTAATCCCTAAACCTTAAACCCTGAGCCCCTAAACCCTAGTCCCCAAACCCTGCTCCCTGAACCTGGTCTGCATGAGCAATATAGTCTAAACTCCTTCAAGGGAGCCATTTAGGGGACTATCACAGGGGTTCTCAAAGGGGATACTAGGAGTTTAGATCATAGCTCATCTAATCCTTAAACCTTAATCCAGAAAAGTTTGCATGATTCGGTCACCCCCTGTATAATCCCTGTTTCCATTTCATGTTCCGTTTCCTTTTCCATCTCCGTCCCCAATATTCTATTCCTATACGTTAAATCACCCCGTAAAGGGAATGAGCCCCTTGAAAGGGACCTTATAAACCCCCTGTTAGAGGAACCCTATGAACCCCTACTAGGGACTTTTTGGATCCTATGCACCCTTTTAAAGGGACCCAATTAACCGGCTAAAACTCAAACCCAATTAATATACCAGGACATGGCAGAGGCAGAGGATGGTGCCTACGACCTCATTGTCTCTACTGGGGTCATTGGTACGCACGTGGGCCCGGAGGGTGTGAAGGCGGGGGCATTCACGGATTTAGAGCTTATGGTTTAGGGCTGTAAGCGCTTTGGGTTTGTAGGATCAAAGGCTTCCTGCTTAGAGCTTGGTTGATACAGTAGAGTCAGGGGCTTAGGTTTGAGGCTGATTAGGAGTTGATGAAAATAGAGGGGTCCCAAACTCTAAGTCATAAACCCCAAAGCTCTAGATCCTATATATCATTCCGGTCTTCCTCTTTTTTCCCTCTTAACTTGCCTGTAAGCATGAGGTCTAAACTATAAACTGGGTTGCTGTTAAGGAACTTAATCTAAGTTACTATATATTGGGGAAGCCTCATTCATTGCTATATCCAATTATGGCAACTTCAACCCTAAACCCTATATACTCTACATATACTCATTATGGTAACTTACTCTAAGTTCCTGCACAGCAACCCAGTACATTATGGATCAATGAGCCGCGAAGCGCTCCCCCCCTCCCAGGATTTGATGTCAAAGGCGTGCACTGGAGGTTCCATCATCTTCACTTGCACCTGGAGCATTTTTCAGTTTAGGGTTTAGGGTCTGGAAGTTCAATCTTTTTTGACTTTCAAGAGTTTCAGACTTGTACCCCTGGTTTTTGGGATCCTTTTAAGGGGACTATGTAACGGCTACATAAAGGCCATCTTGGGGAAACCTTTTAGGGGTACGACCGTAGAGGTAGAACCCTGGAATCCTGTAGACTTGCATCGAGGGCACTTAGAGGGTTCCGGGTTTTGGGGTTTGGAGTTTAGGGTTTAGGGTTTAGGGTTTAGGGTTTGGAGTTTTTGTCATTTTGACTTGCAACTAGGGCATTTATCCGTCTGGGGCTTAAAGTTTGGAATTTCCAACCCTTCACTGGCACCTGGTGCATTTCCCACTCTAGGTTTTAGGGTTTAGGGTCTGGAGGTTTCAAATTTGTCTTGCACCTAAACTTACCGAAGTCAGTTTAGGGTTCAGTTCAGGGTTTGAGGTCTGCAGGTTCTAGATCTTTTCTTGCACCTCTTCATGTAAAGGCTTAGACTTTAGGATCTGGTGTCAATGATATTTACTAAGGCCTAGGGTTTAGGATTTTAGGGTTCAGGGTATTCGGGTTAACGCTATCTTGTTTTGCACCTGAGTGATCGGCCGGCTCAGCGGTGAGCTTTTTGACCCCCAATAATACCCTCTTCCCAACACCTTCAGTTAATCAATCCCGCACAAGGGATTTTTTTGGGGTACCTAGGAGAATGGAAATAGGAAGTGAAAATTATCACATTCATTAGGACTTGGGGTTTGGGATTAGTATTGGGGAGAATTTGCGGGGGTTGGAGTAGGGGTCTTTTATCCCCCAAACCCTCAACCTTAATGCTAAGCCCTACACCCTAAACCTTAAACCCTACACAATACGGCTTTCAGGTTAGACGTGAGGCTCTGGAGATTCCATTCTTGCGGTGGGTTTAGGGTTCAGGGTCATTACCTTAGCAGTTTACATTCTTTTGTGCCTAGGCTGGTTTCTAGTAACTTCTAGTATAGGTATTCTTAATGTTTACTAGGTTTGCGATGAACAGCCTAGATTTTTGTTTTCGCCTGTTGCATGTCCGTGCAGGGTTCAGATTCGACTGAACCCTAAACCCTAAACCCTTTAGGGTTTGTAGGGTTTCAATGTCCAAGATCTGAACTTGCACCTTGGGCATTCACCATCTAGTTTCTTTAGGGTTTAAAGGGCTCTTGTCGAACAAAAAAATTACATTTTCATGGCTACCCGGGCCCAATATCAATGAAAACAGATCTTGTTTAATTGTATTTCAACCGAGTTTAGGGTTTGGGGTTTAGGGAGTTTGTAGGGTCCAGAGGGCTTCATCATCCTTACTCGCACCTGAGGTATGTACAGTTCTGCGGTTCAGGGTCCAAGTTCAGAGCCTTAAAGCCCAACCCGGAACCATATGAGCTATCGTTAAAAGCGTTTATATAGGGATTACCTAGGGAACTACTAAAGGGGTGATTAAGCCGGGTACTAAGAGTTCAGACTATAGCTCTCATATGGATCATTCTCAAAAACATGGGCCTAAATTTAGTTGTAGACTCTATAACGGCACCTAATATTCAGGGGTACCCAAATAGTATCCGAACAGCCCAAGTTAGAACCAGGTAATACCCATTCGTTTTTCATTTACTAGTATATATGTATATGGGTGGTTGTCAAAATTATGGTCCCTTTTTGGGTACCCTAAATATTGGGTGCCGTATAATAATAGGGATCCCAAAAAGGGACCATAATTTTGACAACCACCCATATATACTACTAGAAACCCTTAACCCTAAACTCTTTACTTACCTAGCCTGTACTTACATCTTGGGCAATAGTGCTCCTGCCGTGCTTCGAATGTTCCTTCAGTTTAGGGTTTAGAGTTCAGGGCTTAGAGTTTAGGGTTAGGGTTTGCGGTTTAGGGTTTAGGCTACCCTTATATTATATCCTTCTAAAACACCTAAAAGTAGCGAACTGCCATGCAGCGGCACCTTAAACCCTAAACCCCAAACCTTAAACCCTAAACCCTAACCCCTAACCCTAAACCTCAAAACCCCTAAATTAGCTTTTTGGAAGCGTCAGCCCGCAAGGTTGGCAGAATCATGACGCTAAGTTTGTACTTCATAATTTCGGTGGACCCCCTACCCTGTACTACGGTGGATACTAAACATCCTGCATGACCCTAAATACCTAAACCTTGGGAAAAATGGTTCTATAGTATACTAAGGTCAAGCAGGATTGTTAATATCAACAGTAGCGATTATAAGAGGTAATGGTGATTATACTTGGGTCCTTGTATATCATACCACGATTACACTCCGTAATAGTGACTATGAGGGACAATGGTGATTATTTTGGGATCCCCGTATTTTATACCAGGATTACAGGGTCGGGGGTCCTCCTAACCCGTATTTATGGAGGCAACCTTTTGTGGGTACGACCTTATGGGTGCAGCCCGGTCATCTTTGAGACCTTGAACGCGGAACATGGCGCCCGCCCCCAATGACGCCAAGAGCCAATCTTGGAGGGCCATACGGATTTGTTTAGATCATTAGTTAGGATTTAGGGTTTAAGGTTGAGGGTTTAGGGTTATTTGGAGGGTCATGGGGGCTTAGTAAGTAGGTTGATACTTAGGATAACTAAGGTTACTAAAAGGGTTAATAGCCTACTTACTGGTCCCCTGACCCTCCGAGTAAAGATTTCGTTCTCACAGGATTAAGAATTCAGGGCTTCGGAATGAGGGTGACACGGCACCGGCCAGTATTACTTGATTAGCCCCAAAAGTTTTTTTTTGCTGCCCCCAAATAGTGCGGCCACACGGTGAACCTAGCCGAAAGAGTTGTGGAGACTGATAATGATCCACTTATACTTCCCAGATTTGGTCCGATGACATTTATCGTGGGGTGTCCATAAGTGGGGTTCCAAGCGTCCAATATGAAGCCCAAAACATTATCATCCTTATTTTAGGGACCCTGCAAGAAGGAGTTGGTTAACTCCCGAATTCACTCCTCCACCCTCCACTTGTTTTTTTGCTGGGCCGGGTCGTAGCTTGTTTGTTTGGACGTTGGTTTCCGGGGCGTGTTTTAGGCTGTAGGATTCATGTCATGGCCCGCCCAATATGCAACCCCCAAACTAACAAGGGCTGATCAGCTTTACAAAGCTTAAATGAGCCTGAATTATCCCGAAGTGTTTTAAGGCCGTGTTGGTTTCGGGGGCCCATGATTGGGGGCCTCGTCGTAGCACCATATAAATGCTTTCCATAGTCATGCAGAGTCTTGCAGTAGCAGCAGCACCAACAGCAGCGTCAGCAGCAAGCAGCAAGCAGCTATATGAGGAGGTGTTGTAGGTTGTAGTAGTAATTGTGGCGGTAGTCGTGGTCGTAGTGGGTACCTGCAGTGGCAATTGTAGCGGTAGTGGTGGTGGTGGTGGTGGTGGTGGTGGTGGTGGTGGTGGTGGTGGTGGTGGTGGTGGTGTGGTAGTGGAGTGAGTGGTAGTGGTAGTACTAGTAGTAGTAGTAGTAGTAGCAGTAGTAGTAGTAGTAGTAGTAGTAGCAATAGCAGTAGTAGCAGTAGTAGCAGTAGTAGTAGTAGTAGTAGTAGTCGTACTAGTAGTATTAGTGGTAGTGGTAGTGGTAGTGGTAGTGATAGTAGTAGTCGTAGTAGTAGTAGTAGTAGTAGTAGTCGTAGTCGTCGTAGTAGTAGTAGTAGTAGTAGTAGTAGAAGTAGTACTCACAATAATAATGCTAGTTGCGCCTGCCCCCCTAGCAATTATGTTCCCTGAAATCCCGGCGAAGGCTTTCAAAAGTAAAATCGTGGATGGTTGTGTTGGACCAGAAATTTTTGCACTCGCGGGCTCGGCTGCATGCCATGATGCCAGTAGCCCATCCCCGTACTCCGCCAAGGACGGATCATGGTATTTTCATAGGATTTCAACATAAAGCGAATAGTCTAAGCTTGGGAACATGGTTGGTGCACAATGTGGAGTATTACCAAGGAAAGGAGGAGTGATAGGCCTTTGCTTCCGACAAGCTTTTTTTAGCGTTTTCCATGGCCGAAATGATCTTCTTGACGTCGCCCCAAGGCCTAGAGGTGCAGGGGTGGTACAGTTTGTACAAAAGACTTCAACATCAAGACATCAGGGCCCAAGCTGCTCTCAGGTCTGGGTAAGTCCTAACTAGTCGGGGCTTTGACATTCTTCTGCAGTTTCTTGGCGAGCTTTGGCTTCCAGCTTGGATGTACAGAGTATTCATAGTTTGTTTCGTCACGGCACTTATCATCGGTCCTCGCCTTTGAACTTTGCAATTGTGTAACTCACCCACCAAAAGCACGCACTACACTCGACAGATTTTGGCTTTGGTGCTAAGTGGGTTAGACACGTGCTGATGAAGTAGGGTCGATTTCGAGCATGCTGAATTCTCTAAATGTAGGGTTGTCTCGCGAGTAGTATCCTCGAAGTGGAAGGTTGGGTGATAGTTCCATAGCTGGTGTTGCCTACGCGGAAGCACATGTGTGCGAACTTTTGAAATTTCCACAAATAAGCCCAGGTTTGATCAAGGTCATGTGAGTAAGACATAGCAACGCAATTGAATGTTCGGTAAAGACGAGGACTCCTTGGCTTGTTGCATGAGACCCGCACACAGTGACACTTACCTGTGGCACCCACCTCACGTTTTGACCATCGGTGTCCGGACTTGAAATTTCCCTTAGACCCCAGCCAGACCTCCCCAATAACCAAGCAAGTGGCCTTTTTGCCTGTTATTGTAGAGTTGCATGGCATTATTATGGGAACTTGAGTGGTTTAGCTGAGCCCCGAACCCGTACCGGAAGCGGTTTTGAACCCTTACCTCCTGTTCCTGCATTTGCGGCGCATGACGTTTCAGACGAAAGATGTGGATCCTCAGCTTTGAAACACCAAAGCCCAGGCCTTGTATTTTAGATTCAGACCCAACCCAAAACCCGAAAGTTTGGAAGCAATGCCCAGGCAAATTTGACACGTACCAGCAGATGGAGCTTGGGTGCATTAGAGTTCGGTTTAAATTTTTTAGGGGTTAGGGTTCAGGGTGTAGGGCTAATTTTCATGTCAAGATGGCACCTAAGTCTTTTTGCACTTAGTTGTTCCAAAGTCCGAAAATGCCACCCAACAAAATGGTTCGAAGGCTTTCGAAACCTTCGTTCAGCTTACTGGTGTTAAAAGTGTGGGGGAGTGAATGTAATCCCTTCCCCTCAATATAATCAACCCCATTCCCCTCCTGATATTAGATATTCTCATGTGGTATTCAATAATAGTTGATGTTAGGGGCACTGGGGGCTTTAATAGTAGGGGGAGTGAACGTAAGCATTTTCCTTGGGATTGTTACCTTGAACCTTAAACCGCAGAGATCCACCCTCTCATCTTTAAGCATCAACATGTAATGCCCAACACATCTTCAAATGCCTTTACATATCCGTATAACCCCATTTGAGCTATAGTCAAAACTCCTTACAAGGGGCTTAAATAATCCCTTAATGAGGGAGTATACAGGGGACGAACTACCATAAGGGTTACTACTCGGAATACTTGGAGTTTGGAATATTTAAAGGTTCCTTACAACTCCCTAAATTCTGAACCCTAAACCCTAAATCATTACGTCAGGAGTGGGACGTGGCAGCAACCGACCACCAGTCTCGTGCTTGGCAACAGAAAGTTCTGCAGGGCCCTCTTCCCCTGACCCTCGACATGGGGGTTTAGGGTTTAGGGTTTCTGAAGCAATTTTGAGAAATTCATGATGGGTCCTGTATGTAGTGTTTAGGCTTTAGGTTCGGGTCAGGGGACCTTGTAAGCTACTAACTGGGGTAAGAGGGTTCACAACATGTTCTTTTGGGTTTCTACCTACAGTTGTGAAATTCCGCTGACTTCAGACCGTACAGCTTAAACTACTTTCTTCTGACTTGAGACATGGTTCAAATGGTTTCGGATTTGTAGGGTTTAATAGTCGTCAGTGGAGAATCGAATGGAAAGTCTGATGAACAACTAGTTGGCAAACTGTGCTTATAGAGGATTATATTGTAGGCGCCCAAATAATGAGAGGGGGTACCTTCTACCATTGCTGCACAAGGATTCTAAGGGCATCGTATTGGTTTTCCTTGCGTTTCCTTTGCACACCCTGCACCCCAAATCTTCAAGAACTTACAATCTTTTCTATGCATATATGTGTATAAGAATACCAACTGAAGTGCAATATTGTTGTACGCCATGCTATGTCATCTTTGAAAAAGCATCCGCCTCAACCCCAATGTCACCCTTCTCAGGGAACCCCAATATCCTCCTCCATGGCTAGGGCCCCGAAACTGGGTCATTATTGGATCTAGGTTTCCATTTTGGTTCTGTTAAAGCCCGACGAGGAATCTGTGATTGGTCATATTGCTTTTAGAATTCAATTCCAATAGGGAGTCAGAAGGGTATCCAAAGTAGAGTAGGGTGCGATCCCTGATGAGTGCCGTCTCAGATGGGCTATCACCCTAACTCCAGGCCTAGCTTAGAGTTCGCGTTGTGTGGGTTCACATGTGAGGAGACTCCCTTTCTAGTTTAACTAGGTTGCACGTCTCACCACGAAAGCGGGCTCCGCCCAGTGACGCCTCAGGTCACTCGAGAAGAAGGGTATCCAAAGTGTGAGACGGCCAGCCATATAATATATGAATACCATTGTGGGTGGTTTGATTATTAAGCCCAAAACCCTAAATTGTCATTAAAGGATCAGTGCCCCCCTCTTCTTTGAGCTAAACCCTACATCCAGTCATGCACAAGCCTAAATAATTAGCAAAGTATGGTCCCATATTCCGTTGAGTAGTTTTTGTTTAGCGTGCCTGAACAAGAGCTCGACATGGATATCGGTATTTTTTGACCCCTACAATACATAATGTCTTGAAAAACCCACTTCCTTCCTTCCTTCCTTCCTTCCTTCCTTCCTTCTTTGCTTTCTGCCACTTCCCCCTCCACGTTCTTTTCCATCTGGTTCTCCATTATCGAGGGATAGTTTATTCAGGCCCCTGCGGTCGGCAAAGCCCTGCACCCACAACCCCAGGCCACAACCCAGACCTTGGATGTTGCCTCTACCCCATAAAGGTTCGGGGCTTAGGGTTTGGGGTTTAACTGTTAGAGGGTGGGCCGTGCACAACTAGTAGACCACAACTGAGAAGTTCAAAACGACAGGAACGTAGAAGTCAGAATATTTAATTAGTAGCATCATTCTCTTCTGATCTGCATTCAATGATATGAAAGTGTCTCGCAAAGCCCCATTGTAATCATCTAGTGGCCTATATCCCTAACACCCAAACTTGGAATACACCTAAGCCCTAAACCCCCTACAAGCTTTGGATACACCCTGAGCCCTAAACCTTAAACCCTAGACGCCAGACCCTAAGCCCTAAGACCTTCGGATGCCTGCTAGCAGAGGAACCGTGACATGCCGGAGCAGCAACACGTCGTGGTGCACATGTCCTGTGAGCAGCCGTAGGATCATCCCCTAAGGGTCCAGGTACCTAATATAGTCCCCCTTGAGTAGATAGAATATGGCTTTGGGTATATTATAATAAGATCCCCATATACCCCATATCCTACCTACTTAAGGAACCTGTACTACAATTGCTATTGCTCAAAGCCCAAGTACCTAATTATTGGGTACTTGGAACCTCTGGGATCGCTCTTTGAAACAGAGACGCTTTTAAGAAGAGTCCCTTGGCCACTTGGGCCTTGGGCACTCAATGTGACTGGGCGGCGTCGCTTGGGCTTAGGGTTTAGGGTTTAGGGTTTAGGGGTTTAGGGTTTCGTGCTCGGGCTTTGGGGCCGAGGGTTTTGGTGATCAGGGTTCGAGGGTTTAGCATTCAGGGTGGCGTGGTGGGAGTAGGGAAAGAGTCTCATGTACACACCGAAAAGCAGGACCCTTTCAGTTGCCTTAGTCTATGGATCGCCGTGGTCCCTCAGGGTACTTGGAGTTCGATGGGTACTTCTAGCCTGTTCAGTTGATGCAAGAAGGCCTGTGCCACCTCTGGCGCCAAATGAGCTATAGTCTAAACTCCTTAAAGGGGGCTTTATAGGGATTATGTAGGGGACTACTATAAGGGTTATTAAGGGGGATACTAGGAGTTTAGACAATGGCTCAAATGCTAGGTTCTGCAACACTTTAAGAGTTTTTAGGTGGTAACCCCTACTTGGAGGGTCAAGGGGACTTAGGAAGTAGGCTAATGGTCCCTATAACCCATATAGTAACCTTAGATATCCTAATTATTCACCTACTTACTAAGTCCCCATGACCCTCCAAGTAAACCCTAAACTCTGCACCCTAAACCTTCAACTCTCAAACCTAATCACGTGGACTGCTGCCTTGAGCCCTGACAGCTGCCCAGCTCATAGGTCGAGTCCTCTTACAGGGTGGAACATGGACTCTAAACTCTGGATAGTCCTCCTAAGCTATTTAGATGCGGTGTAGGGTTTAGGGTTTAGGGGTACCTAGGGGAAGAGAAATCCGGTCGAACATGGAGTATGTATGGAACATGATGGAGCTCTTTTAATGCGAGCAGTCCATTAACGCAAGTATTCAATTTAAGAGGACTCTGTAGGAAGGTCGCAGCTCTTCTTTTCCGAAGCTGATGGTTTAGTGACCCTACACCCTAAACCTCAAACACTAAATCCTAAAACCCTAAGCCCTGAAACCCTAAACCCCTAAAACCTTGAAGCCCTAAACTTAAACCGATTGGGAGGTGTAGTGCCTTCACCCGATCTGATCTCGACCAAGGTAGTTCGCATTGAAAGTCATTTCATCCAGACCAGGTTAATTAGGTCCTTGAACCGTAATCCTAGACTTGTTTACAGAGTTTACGGATGAGATGTAGAAAGCTTTTGGAGTTTCAGGTACCCCAACCCCAAACCCTAAACCCGGAAGTGCTTTGTCTTGAGGTCCTTTTATCAGAGCATGGGGAGACTTTTCATGCTTGGAACTAGCCACGCAGGTTTAGGGTTTATGGTTTAGGGTTTCGTCCTGAATTAGTTATAAACGCTATCGCGCGCCCGCCTCGGCTGGCGGGGCACGGAGCACACGAATAGGTCATGGCATGTAGTCTACACGTGGGGTTTAGGGTCGAGGGAGTAACGGAGGCAAGCCTCACTTCAGACGTGTTTGTTGCCTGCCTGTTCCAGCATTCATGGAGGGGGTTGGCTGGGCTTAGTCCATCAAGCCGCTAGTGAGGGAGTTCGCAAGCTTTCAGCCATAGAACCGGCCTCATGGAGCAGGGCTGCATGCCAGGGTCAGAAGCTGTAAGTCTGCAAGTGCAATTCGCCGCTACTCCCGGAACATGAATTTCCTTGACCAGAGAAGAAGGCGGTCCCGAGGCAGACCTGACTAGTGAGAGCGGGGAGGACGGAGGGGGAGGACGGACTGGGGATGGGGGAGGACGGAGGGGGGAGAGGGGAGGGCTTTGGACGAAAAATGCTCGCTGCCAAGCCTAGAATTTCAAGTGGGATGGTCAGGCTGGACTAGGCCACCCACCATGGGAGGGGGTGAGGGTCGCCCGCAAGGAGAGGTGGTCTGAAAGGGGGAGTAGAGGGGGTTTCTAAAGGGTTTTAGAGGGTTCCAAAGGCCCTGAGGCTGGATAGCCTCGGCGAATTAAAGCCCTAGTCCAATGAGTGACCCAGACTTGGCTCACAATGGTGGGAAGAACGTTTACGCTGGTCCCCACTTCCTTGCTGTTTAGGGGTCAGGGCCTTAGGATTATGTGAGGGTTGCTAGTACTCAAGGGGACTTGAATCCTTATCGTCTCTAATAGTCCCTTTCTTTACACCCTGAACCCCTAAATTGTACACCAAAAATTAGCTCCTTCATTCTCCCTTTGAAGCAACAATAACATTCTGCTGTCTTCAAGACGACTATGCTCCTAACCTTTCTGGACTCAGGGGCAACGGGGGGATAGAATCAAGGGCTTAAGGCGGGGGAGCAGATGTAGGAGATTCTTTTGGGATGTTGCAAGGATCCACTACCTTAAGTGCCAGTATGTAAGTCCCAAGCACATAGCAGCATAACATAAGCATGCAATTTCAAATCCTCACCCTGAGTCAGCCCCCCCCCCTCCCCCCCGCACACACACAAATATCTGTACAATTGGATTATAGCACTGAAATGCCATGTCCCTCGTGGCGCTAATTCGTGGGTGGAGCTTAACCCCACTGTACACTCACTATCCCTAAGCCCTAAACTCTAAAACCCTAAAGCAGCTTTATTGCAATGACCATGATGTTTTTGAGGAGTACTGCTACTCATATGTTCACTATAGTCTAAACTCCTTAAAGGGGGTTAAATAGGGGATTATATACGGGAGTGTTATAGGGACTTTTCGGGGGGATGCTAGGACTTCAGACTATGGCTCATACATTTGTCATTGATGTTATCTGACCTGGTGATTGTAATCCCCTCCCCTAATAACAACCCAGCAAGCCCTGAACAATAAATATTCAGCCAGAAAAATATATGCATATATATATATATGTATATGTCTTGTATTGGGGATCGTTGCTGTCGTTGGGGGTGCAGGGTTTAATATTTGGGGGAGGGGATTGGCCAGAGTGGTGCGAGAGTGAATCGCTACCCACGTAACCCAACACCCTAAACCCCAAAACCTAAAAGCTTAACTCCTCAACCATAAACCCTAAACTCTACACCCTTAAGCCCTAACACCTAAAACCTTAAGCCCGAAAACCATAAACCATAAGCCCGGAACCATAGGGACCCATGGTGAGGACCTTTGACATTAGGAGTTGGGGGTCTCCGAACTCCCAGCCCGAATCCCTAGTGTAGAAGCCCCGAATAATTCCTACTGTTGATATGCATGACCTTACTATACTGTAAGACCATTACTTCCACGGTATAGGGTACTTAGGGTCATGCAGGATTTCAGTATCCACCCTAGTAATTCCCTATTACCCTTCATTGGCAACGGTATCGTATGAACTACTGTCAGCTTTAGGTTTACCAAGTGACCATTGAGGCCCTCTTGTAGTTGAGTATAGGCCCTACTATATCCCCTAATAAGGAACCCATGTCCATGAATGTTCGGGGGAAATACTGAGTGTAGCTCAAGTATATAGTCTAGACTCCTTTAAGGGGATATAGAGGGGAATGTGTAGGGGACTACTGTAGGGGATATTACGGTGGATACTAGGAGTGTAGACCAATTATGGCTCATATCGTAGTTGTTCAGGCCCGCAAACCAGAACCCGAGCCCGGATCGTCGAACACTTGAGGTTGTAGGGTTCAGGGCCTACCCCCAAACCCTAAAACCTAAGTGTAAAACCTGCCTACGGTCACCTTGCAGCCTAGAGAGGCCCACATAGCCTAAACTCCTTCATGGGTGGTTTTATATGGGATTATATACGGGAGTATTACAGGGTTAGGGTTTAGGGTTTACGGGGGTTATGAGGGGGACACTAGGAGTACAGACTATAGCTCAAAAGTCGGCTACAGAGCAGTATTGCACCTTGATTGCCGATTCTAATTTTTATATCCTTTCCAACCTTGCAGCCCTCAGGCCTGAACGGTATAAAAACCCTGAACCTCCTAAACCCTCAACCCTAAAAGACTTAAAGACCACCCGTGGAAGTTCGACTCAAACTTCGGAACTCAGGGCTAAGACGGCCCAATACCGCTGCCCCAGCCATTTCCGGCAAAACGCTGCGAAGCTTCGAGATTTAGGGCTTATGGTTGGCAGCCGTGGTCCAGGGGTTCAGATGTCTCCAGGTTCACAGTTCATGCTAGTTTCCATACATCGTGAGACTCCGATATAGATCCCAATATATTCTAATCCCTCTTATGGGGACCCCGCAAAAAAGGGACCCTTGGTTTTGGGAACCCCACGTGTCTCAACCTGAACACTTTAGGTAGGGTTTAGGGTTTCGGGTCATACAGGATTTCATGCATCACCATCAGAGATTCAGCGGTTTGGGGGTGTGGGGTTGAGGGTCGATCCTTTTCCATTCTGTCAGCACCCAGGCCCTTAACCCTAAACCCCAAACCCTAAACCCTAAACCCCAAAACCGATAGTTAGAGGGTTTAGGGTGACAATTTTACTGCAGGCCGATCTTTTGGCTTATCTGATAAGGAGCTTGTTGCGGACTTATTACTATATGAGCTATAGTCTGAACTCCTTAAGGGGGCTTATATAGGGGATCACATAGGCGACTACTACAGGGCTTGCTAAGGGAGATACGAGGAGTTTAGACTACAGCTCAATGGGGGTTTTCCTTAGACCCTGAAATCTAAACCCTACACTCTAAACCTTCAACTCTGAAGATTCTAAACCCTAGAACCCTAAACCCCAGAAGCCCCAATCCCTAAACCACCTAACCCTAAAGCCCCAAGCCCCTCGAACCCTAAATCCTAAATCCTAAACCCTAAACTCTAGACCCTAAAGCCCAAAGCCTTGGAAGAGTGCGGCGTGCGGGGATGAACTGTCTGGGACGAAGCGTTACTTGGGGGTTTAGGGTTTAGGGTTTAGGGTTTCGGAGAGTCAGGGGGACTTAGTAAGTAGGTTATAACCCCTATAACCCATACAGTAACCCTAGTTATCCGAGTTAGAAAACTACTTACCAAGTCCCGATGACCCTCCAAGTAGGCATTCCGTTCCCACAAGCTATCGTGTTATGATCTAAGGCTTGATTGCTGGTGTTTAGGGTTGGAGGCCTAGGGGTTTACCCTCCCAAGCAGCCCTTTTGTCGGAACCCTCCATGTACCTTGCCTTCAAGAGTATGCCATTTTTTTCGCCTCGGGATCCAGATGTTTATCAATGCCTCAGTGGATCCCCAATCGTTCAGGACAGGTAAAGACTTTTGCTGAGGCAAGATGCCCATCGGTGTAGGGGTTCATGATATTCTGAGTGAGTGTACCCGAAACCCTAAACACTGCCAATCGGGGAGACCTCATTTTAAGCCATGGTTCCTCTGGGGGTAGGCAAAATTGGTATTTCCTTACATACCACCGAAACACAGGATCGTTCCGAATGGGAAGTTCAAACCCTAAGCACGCCTGCTATTATTCCTCGAGCGAGGTTTGGTCTACTGTTCTGTTTCGCTTTTTACGGTTTAGGGCAAGGGGCTCAGCGTTTTGCGGCTTAGAGTTCAGGTTTGGGCTTTTAGGTTTCCCATTTCTTCTCTCTTTCTGTCTGAACCCTAAATCCTAACTGTCTCTCTCGGTCTGTTTCCGCCCATTCTCCGGGTGATTTCTTATTGGGCAAATAACGGTTCCTGACCGAATCATAATACCCCTACATTCCCTAATGCGGTTATAATTGGGCTGTAAATACAGTCGTGGGTAGATGATAAGTATCCATGAACCCCAGGTACTTCACAGGAGTCTGAAAGCTATGAGGTGAGCTATAGTCTAAACTCCTTACAGCGGGTTATATAGGGGATTATATAGAGGACTCCCATGGGGGCTATTCAGGGGGATACTAGGAGCTTAGACTATAGCTGAATTGGATATGGTTACCTTTGAGTTGAGACCCTAAATCCTAAACCCTGAACTGGCCAAGGTTTTGTTTTAGATTCTGAACCCCAAACTCTTAACTCTGGTTCCCCCGCTGTAAGCCACAGAAGCGAACCATAACCCTATATCTACCCTCAACCCCTATTGCTTTTATGAATGAAGCCCAAACGAAATGTATTTAAGCCAGGTTGTTTGGAGTTCGAAAGTTTTCTGGCAACAAGCCCAAGTTGGGAAGTTCTCCTCCTTGCTCGGAATAGTTACAAAGCATGGCCCTAAACCTTGGGTACTGCCCGCACTCTGTAACAGTTGATGATATTTATAATTGTAAACGCTAGCGCGCGCCCGCCTCGGCTGGCCGGGCTTCCCACTGTAGGAACATGTAATTATAGATATACAGGTATTTAAGTTAGGTATATGGATACAGTCATATGCCTAATACATACACAATAAAACCCTAGAAGTCCAACTAGGGACGCGCAAGTAGGACCC
>CAJNIZ010047016.1:20172-37855 GCA_905231905.1 Symbiodinium pilosum | reverse complement strand
CAAAACGCGACCCAGCTGATGCTGGCTCTTGGATGTTTCCTTGATTCTTAAGGGTAGGTTAGGTTTTAGGTTTAGGGCTTCGCAATGGAGACCCCCAACTAGCCGCCCCTTATGCTACAGACTTCCTTTGGGCAGTTGGGGCTTATCAAGGTTAGTTCAGAAGGAACCTAGGAGGTAGTATGCGGAGGTTAGGAGGGAACTCCTGACGGCAATGTTCCATGCGTGGTTCACAGCTGTGAGGCCTTCGCGGTTGAGGTGTACAGGAACGAACGTTTTCGTCACATACATCCCGATGAATTTGCACCGGCGAGCCGCCGCCAGTTCCAGGTACGTCTCCCGCCACTTTCAGGTGGCCGCAGTGGAGACAGCGTGGCCGGCCACGGCCTGGCCGACTTGTTGCTGGCCAATGACAAGCCCCTCACGCTCGACACGCTGGCGGTGCGGGGGATGCACTTGCCGCTGGCAATGGGCGGGCCGGGCCTCCGCTCTGCGGTCGATGGCCCCTGACCCCACAGGTTAAAGTCAGGCCGTAATCTTCTGATTTTGGGCAACGCCCAAGCAAACGCAGCCCGGGAAAAGTCAAAGAGTCAGACAGAAGTCAGGCCACAACCCTTCCCGCCAGGTAAACGCCGTAGCACAGTTGGGAGCTTCACTGGGTTGTTGATAACTTGAGGAAAGTTACTACAATGAGGAAATCCATACTATGTTAAATTAAGTTCTTCACAGCCTGTTCAGAAAGAAGCCCCAGGCTTTGAGAACTCTCCCAATCGGCCTGTACCCTCATGCAATAACTTGCCTGGAGTTTAGGGTTTAGGGTTTAGGGGTCTAGGGTCTAGGGGTCTGGGGTCTAGGGGGTTTAGGGGTTTAGTTATTTCTCTGCGCTATTATCCATAGCACCAATGCTTTTTCAATACCCTATCGAAAGCTGAAGCTGAAAACCATAAGCCCTAAACTGTAACACTAATACTCGCAATGTGCCAACCCATTTATTGAAACCATAAACCCCAGACCCTGGGACCCTAAACCCTACACCCCTAAACCCTAGACCTTCAGATAACCTGACCCCTAAAACCCAAACCCCTAAACCTTAAACCGCTAACCCTCAACCCTAAACTCCTAAACCCTTAACCCTGAACCTTAGAACGTAAACTCTAAGGGCATGGATGGATCTCTTGATCGTCGTTGTATCGATCTGGGAAAGCGTCGTGGAGATCGCCGGGGAGAGCAGTGGCTACTGAGAAGCCTTAGTCTTCAGAAAACTGCTACATAGGGTTTTATTGGGTTTATATAAGGGAATATGAGCCATAATCTAAACTCCTTCAAAGGGGTTATATAGGGGATTATATAGGGTTTAGGGTTTTAGGATTCAGAGGTTTGTTCAGGGTTTAGGGGTTTAGGGCGTAGGTTTTAGGGGTTTAGGGTTGAGGATTTAGGACCTAAACCCTAAAAAGAAGGATGTAGGGTTTAGGGCCTTAGAGGTTCCGGTGGTTTGGGGTTTTCCAGTGCACGACTAGGAGTGTGGAGGTCAGCCAGTCAGGGCTTGGATGTTACTTTAGGACTAGGTTCTAGGGTTTAGAGTTCAAGGTTTCAGGCCTAAGGGCATAATGTAGACCCAGGATTAATAACCCCTCTCCTTTTGAGGTCCTAAATATTAGGATCCCTATTATAATCCCTAAGGGGAGGGGGTTTATTAATCATGGGTCTACATTAGTGAGACTGCAGGTAGTGCAGGTCAGACCCGCCTTTCAAGCAGATGAGATGCACAGATTATCATACCCAAATCCTCTCATCACAAGACCAGGAAAGGGGTGGCCGTTCAAGAATAAGAGAGTAGACGCAGACAGAGCAATCGCAGCCCAGTTTTGTCATTATTTTCGGGGAAAAACCGTATTACTTTTTTTGGAGTGAATGCACGGATTGGTCCGGTAGTTGCCTCCCATTAAGCCGTGCACAGCTTTCATTTCCCTCCTAGTCTCCTCACCTAAGCCTTGGATAAGCCTTGTGCAAGGGTACACACCTGGCAGCTCTCCACTTGAAACGTCTTTTCAGAACCCTAAACCCTAAACCCCAACAGTTGGGTCATCCTCCGTTACAGTAACTGTCCGTAAGGGAGCTCTATTAAGGGGCTATTATGGCTTTTACCTATTGGTTTGGGGTTTAGGGTGATTTTTGTGTAGTAAGGGAGAATGACTTCAGCTAAACCTACTTTCGACCAACCATAAGCCCTACGAATCCTGAACCCCTAGACCCTTTCCCAATTTAGGGTTTAGGTAAAGAGGAAATCCATGAGTTAGGGGGATGCTAGGATTTTAGATGATTGCTCATATAGAGTAAGACTGCAATTCCTTTGAGTCTAGTATCTTTTAAGAGGAAGATACTATAATCTCGGCTCAACCACCCAGGAACAGCACAGTACGTTGCAATCCTCATAAACTTCAATACACGTCAAGCATCCATGTCATTTTCAACTTTGTCTTTCCGTGCGATGCTTCAAAACCCGAGCCCAAAGTCCTAAACTCGAAATCCGCCCCTTAAACTCTAAATCCTAAACCCTAAACCCTAAATCTTAAACCTGCAATTCGATTTGCCCAATTTGGGTTCAAGGCAGTCCCCCTAGACCCACACTAGTAGTTTCCATTTTTCTTTTCCGTTAACCCCTATACAACCCCCATATAACCCTGTAACTTTCAACCCTATATAAAGCCCTTTATATACCCTGTTGCAGCATGTTTTCAAGGCAGCTTATCCTCTGTGACCAGCCTCAAGTCGTTCCGCCTCGTGCGGCTCACTCGCTTGCTGAGCTGCCTGGGCTTTAGGGCTTGGGGTTTAGGGTGTAGGGTTTAGGGCTCAGGGTTTAGGGTTTACAGTTTAGGGTTTAGGGTTTGGGGTTTAGGGTTTTAGGGCCTAGGGCTTAGGCCTTGGGGTTCAGGGTTGAGGTTTCCAGGCTTAAGGCTTAAGGTAGAAAATTTAGGTTTTAGGTTGTCAGGGTGTTGCGTTTGAAGTTTAGGATTTAGGATTTGGAGTAGCGGGTTCAGGGATAATTCCACAATACACGCCCAATTGTTGTTGACGGGTATGTTCCCTGAAAAATGTGAAGTTTCCAGGTAAACAAAAAAGATATATCTACCTATATCCTTCACTATGGCCCTCATTTATCCTTTTAAGAGGTCGTGTAAGGGGTTCTGGAATGGATCCCGCAATTGAAGAGTATACTTCAGGGCTTAAAGCCCGTTGTCAATTTTTGTTGCCCTTCTTGACCCTAAACCCTCGACCCGAAACATTAAACCCTAAACCCTAGATCCCAAATCCTACCTGGTGAATTTCGGCATGACTGACACTCCGAGCTGCTATGGACGGAAGTTATTGCACCACCATATGTACCTCGTACCCTAAGTTTTAGGGTTTAAGGTTTAGCGTGTGAGGGATTTAAACCTTAAGCCCCTATGTACATTGTGCGAGATGTCTTCCATCCTCCGTCCGAACTTGGAATCCAATCTGACCATCTTAGCTTGATTGTCGAAGTGAGTCTCATTATGCGCCTCCCTAAACCCTAAACTCTAAACCTGAAGCTTTCTTGGAAGGGTCCTGAAGGATCTGCAAATTCAGGGTTTGGGGTTGGAGGTTCAGGGTTTATTAATAGTGGCATTACATGTCCTACAGGGTTTGTGAGTTGGTTTCGGATTTAGGGTTTATAAGCGTCCTTATCAATAAGTCCCCCTGATCCCAGAACCCAACGCTATACACCCCCAACCCTAAGCCTTAAATAAGGCGTATACAAGCCTGAGCCTTCTTATAAACTGTCCTTGAGAACAAACATTTTCCCTCGCGGTGGATGCAAGACATCTTGCACCATCCAGAGAGTTCTGTGCTTCCTTAAGTATGCGGTATATAGGGTGGTACAGGACTTCCTCCATCCACGGTAATAACAGAATTCAGAAAGCGTGCAATGCCAGAAACAGGCCCCTGGTAGTCGTCGCTTGCAATACCTTGGAAAGCTGACTTAAAATCCGTTTTGTAAGCTCTGAATCCGAAACCTGTAACCCAACCCCGGAAACTCTCAATCCTAAATCCTAAACACGAACCCTCGACCCAAAGCCTCAGACTATTTAGAGTTACCCAAAGCCCTAGCACGTTAAATCCCTATCCCACAAGATCACGAAACCCTAAACCCTAAACCCTAAGCCCTTACCGTTTCATGTTCCATGTTCCAACGGATTCGCCCTTCTTCCCAAACCCTGGGGCTGTCCTAAACCCAACTTGACCCCTTAAACCCCAAACCCGTGAAACCAGAACCTTAAACCCTAAACTCCATAAACCCTAAACCCTAAACTCTATAAACCCCAAACCCTAAACTCTATAAACCCTAAACCCCCAACCCCCCACCTCCCCAAACCCAAAGCCCCCCAAACCCCAGGAACTGTGCAGTTCATCCGCATCTTTCGCTTTATCATGGCCTTGCGGACCTTAGTCACCTCCATCTTTTCTACCCTGAAGGCAGGATTTAGGGTTTAGGGTTTAGGGTTTAGGGTGAAGCCAGGTTTTGTTCTCTAAAGGGGGGGGGGGGCGGGGTTAGGGTTCAGTGTTTTGGGGGTTTAGGGCTTAGGATTTTGGAGTTTAGGGCTTCGGAGTCAGGATTTAGGGTTTCGGAGTACGGGGTTTAGGGTTTAGGGTTTAGGGTTTAGTAGTGCTGGAAAATGCCCGAGGTGGCCTTAGGATCCGTTCTTTCATGTAGAGCACATCATCGGGTATCCTTCTTATATGAGTGGGTATTGCCTTGAGGGTTGTGCTACTTAAAGTCTATGTAGGATTTGGTGGCTGTCGAGGAACTTAAATTAAGTTACCATAGGATGGGTATTAGTACAAAACAGTGTTTCCTTAGTACAGTAACCTAATTTAAGTTCCTTAAACAGCAACTCAGATAATTGTGATTATAACCCTGTTAAAACCCTACTTAGGGGGACCCAGAAGAATCACAATTGGGTTACAGGAAGAGTTGTAAGTGGGTTATAAGTAAGCTGCCTCTCCAAGTTCTGGACTCGTGGGGACACCCCCTAAACCCGAAACCCTGGCTGCCATCGCCAAAGAGCATTCAGACGTGGCGGGGATTTGTGGCCCGAAGGTGGACCAGCCTGTATAACGTAGGTTTAAGGGTTTAGGGTTTAAGGTTCAAGGCTCTGGGTTTAGAGGCCTAGATGATTGCCAACACTTTGCGGCTTACTTGACGCACCCCACAGGAATCTAGGACCAGAACTCTGTTATTTGATTATTCCTACTAGCCCCTTTGTCACCCCCCATTTCCATTTTTTCTTCCATTGTCTTTTTTCATGTGGTTCTACATTATCCCAATACCCTAAACTGCATTATTCAGGGCCAACATGACCGCTGTACGCCTGGCCTTCAAGAGCCAGAGAGGTTTAGGGTTGAGGGAGGGTCTAGACACTTGGCAACAGTATGTATAGGGATGGAGAATAGAGGGAAAGTCACATGGGAAGTTGGTTGGAAATTTGCCACTAGTATGATTCTAGATTCCTTGTATAATCATGTATGGGATGCCCCAAGAAGACCTCAACACGATTTTGGTGTTTGTACAGCTTTCTACATGATAGCTTGGTGACTACAAGGGCCTTTGCGGAACGCACGGCGACACGTTTGGTTGGCCGTTCGAGAGGGATTAGAAGGCGGCTGGGGTTTGGGTTCAAACGTCAGGCTTTTTAGGTGTTGGGTCGCCCAGAAATTTCCTGGCAGTGGCTGTTTCAGATATGCCCATTACTCTTGTGTAGTCATGGTATGCGGCACCCCGCGACCTCGAATAGGTCTCAAAATGAACTCGTTAATTGTTTGGGTTTCAGTACACTTCAGAATCCCCACCAATCCCATATGATCCCAGTTTCCATTGCATTTCCCATTCGATCTTCCATTCATTGGTCATTTAGTTAAGTCCCTGAGGTATTTGCTTAAGCTTCTACACAGAGGCGCGGCTGGCTTAGACCTCACCTACAAGCAAAATTATTGATCCAGCTGTCAGGGGTTTTAGAATTGGGCTATAACGGCAGTTATACGTAGATTACAAGTTGCCCGCCTGGATAGGGGTTGGGATTATAATAGGTCGTGCTTCACTAACCTTGCTCTGAACAGCCTCGGTGGGCATTTGCGGCCGGTGACGCTGAACATCCTCTCGTTTGCTGCCGGCAATAGCGACCTTTACCTGAGGCGGGATCTGATCCCAGCGAAGCGTCACCTCAAAGCACTTCCGTCAAGGCCGGCGGCAGTGAGGATGCGCAAGTCAGGGCGCGCCGGGGGCAAGGGCCAGAAGCTGCACTGCGTGCAGGCGCACTTCTTTCTTGACGACAAGGCGCAGATCGTGGCCGAGTGCAGGCAAACAGGTTGCGTGTGTACAAGGGTGTTCCCCAACCAGGGTGAACAGGGCCTGATCAAAGACCTGCTCTCAATTCAACAACACGTTGACCAGGTCGGCAGACAGCATCTCCGTGCAGCTCGGCCTCTCCACGAGAGCGATCTGTTCAACGAGCGCTAAGCCCAAACCTTGCCTTCCAAGTAGCCCTATGAAGCACCATATGATGCAGTTCCGGTTTTGTCGGACCGCCCACATGGTAGCCCTAAATCCGAAAAACACCAAACTCTAAACCTCGAACCCTGAACCCTAAGCCCTAAACCCAAACCCTGAACCCTAAACTGTGGAGCTCTGCTTTGTAGGGGTGAGGGGGTGGTGGGGATTGAGAATGGGATGGCTGTACACCTGGGCGCATATCCCCAAACACTAAGCCCGAGACATCCCCTTCATCCTACAAGGTTTAGCGTTTAGGTTTCAGGGTTAAGGATTTAGGGTTTAGGTTTTAGGGTGTAGATTGTGGGGTTTAGGTTTAGGGTGTAGATTGTAGGGTTTAGGTTTAGGGTTTTAGGTTTTAGGGTTTAGACACCCTACACTTGCTGGTATTAGTAGGGAATAAGGGAATTACATTGTATAGGGGTTACGCAGGGACAAAATTTTCTTCTTCCCTACTAAGCACCAATAAGCTATACCCTAAGCCCTTCATGCTAAAGGCAAACCCTAGCCCCAAGAAGGCCGGTCTATGAGTCACTGACTGGTGGAAGACGTACGCGCCAAAGGTTCGACCCTAAACCCCAAGCCCGAAACCCCAAACTCTTCAATGTTTCGGAGTCTTTGGGTCCAAAGCCCAACATGAGACATACGCTTGCTGCACTTAGACCAAAAGCATCCAGGGCCCCTAAACACGACCTCAGTCTTGACCCTAAACTCTACACCCTAGAGCCTAGACCCTAAATCCTAAACCCTAAGCCCAAAACCCTAAAACCTAAACCCTAAACCCTCAACCCAAGACCCTAAATCCTAGACCCAAAACCCCAAACCCTAAAACCTAAACCCTCAACCCTAGACCCTAAATCCTAGACCCAAAACCCAAAACCCCTAAAACCTAAACCTCAGCCAGAGGCCTTATCTTGGGCCCTGATCCTCCTGTTTCTTATCATCTACGTGCCTTTCCTGGGAAGGGATTGTAGAATTCAGCGCTTGGAGGTTTTGGGTCAAGGGCTTAGGGTTTCGGGTTTAGGGCTTAGGGTTTAGGGTTTAGGACCCTAAACCCTAAACCCTAAAGGGTTCGGGGTTCCAAGTCTGGTGGTTTACGGCTTGGGGTGCAACGCCTTTGCCAGGAGCTCATGGCCTTTCGTGCCCTCAAAAGGTTGATTCGTGCGTCTAGGTTTACGTCTACGGAATGTTTTAAAATCAGGGGCGCCCACATACTCCTGAAGCCCTAAACCCTAAACCCCTAAACCCTAAACCTTAAACCCCTAGACCCTAAACCCTACAAGTAGCATAGTTCACCATCTAGAACCACCTGAGCTCTCAACCTAGCGGTTACGGTTCAGGATGTAGGGCTGATGCAGCATCCCTCATCGCGTTTACTATTTACGCTGTCTGGGCAAAGCAACATGACCTCAACCGGCCTCACTAAAGGAGACTGGTTTACGTGGAGCATAATCCCAAATTGGCTTACTTTATGTCCGGAACATGTGGTAGTTTCCCAAAATGGGGGGAACCCAATATAGATCCCAACATACTTTAATCCTTATTATAGGGACCCACCAAAAAAGGTACACCCAATTTTGGGCCCCCATGTTGTAGAATGATCATGCTTGTAAACTGCGACCCGAGAACTGCCACCACTCCAGGGGTTATATAGGGATCTCTAGGGACTCTTTGAAGGGTCACAGAGGGATCATGTCGGGGTTATAGAGACCCGAATAATGCCACGTACGAAGAAGCCTGAATGCTTGAAAGTGCTCTTTGCAAGCATGTCTAAACCCTACAACCCCAAACGCTCAAACCCTAAAATCCCCAAAGCCCTATCCCAATACGATGTTTCACGTAGCTGTAGGGCCAAACACGTCAAACCCTGATTGTAGCCTCCAGTTCGATTCTGCAGAAATCCCAATAAAGTAGACCCTCCAAGTACTAGCCCCCTTCCCCTTAATAGGGATTCTACTAGCGATCCTACTATTCAGGCCCTGAAAACGAGGGGGTTTATGAATCGCGGGTTTACATTAACCCCTAGACCCCAAAAACCCTAAACCCTAAACAGTGGTTTCCATTTTCTTTTCCATTATCCCTATATAGCCCGTACCTTACTGTATCACCCCTATATTACTTATAGCCCCTATATTACTATATTACCCTTATTACTGATATTCATAAGGGTCTACATTAGACCCGCGAGTTCGGAGCCCTTTAGACTCCTCATTCCTATACTTTCCGTTCGCAACCCCCAAGCCCAAAACCCTAAAGCTTAGTCCCAAACCTGCATACCCTAGACCCTAAGCACATCTAAACCCTAAACCCTAAACCCTAAGCCCTAAACTCTAGACCCATCTAAACCCTAAACCCTAAAACCTACACCCCGATTCTCGAACCCTTATCTGGAAAGCGAGTAGCCCATAATTACGGTCTACTTTCCTCTACTTTCTTATCGCTTTAAGTTGAAGTAGCCCATTGTTTTGGGTAACTAGGCTTTCCAAGTAAACCTTCGTCCCTAAACCCTAAACCCCAAACCTTAAACCGGATCAACCCTAAACCCCGAATCCTAAACCGACCGTAAACCCTAAACCCCAAACCCTAACCCCTAAGCCCTAAACCCTGTGGCCCACGCATTGCGCAGTACAGTGCGGTGCCCAAGATCATGTGGGGATGGCTCTGCAGGAGACCCTCCTTGACTGATCTGAAAACTTGGGAGGCTGTGTGCAAGGCGCTCCTGAAGACGCCTAAAGCTGCAAGCGTGCAATTGGCTAAGATCCTAAGGGGACACAGATGGGACGTCAGATTCATGGCCACCTGCACGGCCATGTCTGTCATGCACAGGTTTGTTTCTACCACCGGTACTGTGCTCGAGCCCTGGCGGCGAGCGAAGTCTGGGTGGGTGGGCGCGCTGCGCCGTGGGATGAGCGACTTGGGTTGGTCCGAGACTCGCAGGCCTTGGTCGTGGAGACATGTTTCTCTTAACGCCAATATCTCATTGACAAGTTCCTTTTTGGCCCAGGTTTTCGGGATCCTCTTCACTCAGACTGTGAATGACGCCCGGCTTGGGTTTAGGGTTCAGGGTTTAGGGTTGCAAAGGATGTAATGGCTGGAGGAATTATCCGGAGTGTGGGGGGGTGGGGGTTAGGGTTTAGGGGCTTAGGCTAGAGATTTAGTTAGGTGTTTGGGTGCTTGATGGTTCAAGGATTTGGGGTGGGTGGGTGGGTTCAAGGGTTTTGATTTCAGAGGTTTAGGGCTTACGTGCTTAGGCTTTATGGCTGACAGTTGTAGGATTGTCGGTTCCAAGCTTATAAACCCTAAGCCCTAAAACCTAAACCCTGAACCACCATTACCATACAAGAACATGCTTTGGGATTTTGGTTTTTCAATCAGCTGCCAAAGCCCTGAACCGTGCAAGGGTTTAGGGTTTAGGGGCCCATATCTGCTGACATATTGGGGTGGCATGCTAGCTGCGCAAATTTTAGCAGCCTCATCCGACCTCGCCAACTTGTGGTTTATATGGGGGTTTCCCAAAATTAGGGGTACCCTTTTTAGGGCGTCCCCATATTAAGGACTATAGTATTTTGGGGTCGATATTAGGGTCCCCTAATTTTGGGAAACTACCATATAGACAATGGTCAAAGGTGGGCTTAAGTTCAGTTTCTCAAGTTTTTTATGAACGGCCAGTGCCTACGTTGGCCCTTCCCAAGAAGAATCCTCTTGTACCTCCCAAGCGAGCGCTAAACGGCCGCGTCCCATTTAAGGTTTAGGGGTTAAGGGGTTTTAGGCGTAGGGGTTTAGGGTTTGAGGGTTTAGGGTTTGCGGCTGAGTTTAGGGGGATGAGGGTCTCGGGTCAGGGCTTAGAGTACTGAGACCTAACTTCAAAGGCTAACTGCAAAACTCCGCACCCCCAACACCACACCTGCACTAAGCCCCAAACCCCATATCCTGAACCCTAAGCCGTAAACCCGCACCCTAAGTTCTCCCGAAACCTTAAGCCATCCTTCCAAAAACTTAGTCCTGAGAGCACGATTTCCGTGTGGCTTCTGAAGGTTTCTGAAATCTTCTCTCGTAGTTCCTACGTGTCCATGCCAAACCGTGAATACTTTGAAGTAGGGGCCCAAGTGAGCTACAGTCTAAACTCCTTAAGGCGGGGAGTATAGGGATTTATTGGGGAGTATTATGGGGCTTATTAGGGGGGATACTAGGAGTTATTAGGAGTTTAGACAATGGCTCAAAAGAATAGCAACATGATGGTCCTACATTCCTTGTTTCATTCCTGTATATCTGGTATTTCAAATAGACCTGGAAATGGTATCGTTGAGTATTTAAGCCCCTGCAGTAGTTGTTCCCATTTTCTTTCCATGGCCTGCTGAGACCCCAAACCCTAAACCCTAAGCCCCAAACCTAAGCCTTTACCACCGGCATAGCGAAGGATTACCTACGCGATCCCGAGATCCCGCCGCTACCGGTGGCGCTCCAACAGGCTCTTCCCGTTAGGCTTTGGTCTCGGTTTAGGGGTGTAGGGTGTAGGGGTGTAGACTTAGTAGGTCCCGTTTTCCGGTTCCAGGGCTATGTGAAGCGTGTATAGTTGGCAGTTTCCATGAATAGAGGGACCTCAATCTCCATCCCAAAATAATCATCTTTCTTTTAGGTACCCACCAAAAGTGGGTCCCCCCCTTCCCCCAATTTACGGAAACGCCCAGATATTCAAGGCTGAACCCTGCTACGGTGATGCTGCAGGCTCAAAGGTTGCTGATTTAGGGTTTAGGGGTTTAGGGCTTTAGGGGTTTAGGGGTTTAGGGTTTAGGGCTTTAGGGCTTTAAGGGTTTAGGGTTTAGGGTTTAGGGGCCTAGGGGTTTAGGGTTTAGGGGTTTAGGGGTCGGCAGCCGGATTTTGGCTTAGGGTCGACGTTTGAGAGATCTTGTTCCAAGTATGAAGTGTTTAAGGTTCCCCCTTACCGGAAAGACCCGCTCAAAACTGTCTAAGTCACATTCCTAAACCCTAAAGCCTAAACCCTAAACCCATTCCCAAGTCCCTCTTCTTAAACCCTCTGCATCCTATTCCTCGATTTTCAACTGCAATTCCTACTCCTAGGTTCTCTTCGTAAACTCCGAGCCCCTACGGAAGGAGACTTTAGGGTGTTTAATGGGGCCTCTCAAAGTGCCCTAGGGTTTAGGGGTTAGGATTTAGGATCTAGGGTTTAGGGTTTAGGGTTTAGGATTTAGGATCTAGGGTTTAGGGTCCCTTTGAGGTGTTTAGGCTTATCAGCTTCTTCTTTGGACAGGGAAGTAGCTAGGAGCTGGCTTAGGCCTTGTGTTTTACAGTGCTTCTTAGGCCTCTGATTCACTAATGCAGCAGGTTTGTCAAAAGGCCTCCCGTTGACGCCGTTTTGCTGAGGACACATAAAGTCGAGAACCTCCCTAAACCTTTTAAACCCTATACCATAAAGTCAAGAACCCTTCTAGTACAAGCCATACCACGTGGATGGTGGAAACCTTGCGCGATTAAGGATCTCCAAGGTGCAGTATCTCCAAGGGCATAGGACATACAGTATTTAGGGTTTAGGGTCTAAGGGTTTAGTGGTTAATCCAACCCCATGCAGCCCCAATGACAATCATAGCCTCTAGGCCCTAAACCCGCCTGAAGCCGGCTGTTAGGGTCGCATCCTCGACCCCTCCTCCTAAACCCTAAACCCTGTCCGAAACTCCCGGCCTGGAGGAGAAAAGATCCCCCATCCCAAAAACCCCGAGGCTAATGCCCTAATAGGATTTAGGGTTTAGGATTCAGGAGCCTAGACCCTGAACCCTGGACCCCAAAAATCTGAACTTCAAACCCCCAAAACCCCGAAAAAGCTCGAACCCTAAACCCTAAACCCTAAGCCCTACACCCTAAACCCTAACCCTAAACCCTAAACCCTAAACCCTAAGCCCTAAACCCTAAGCCCTAAGCCCTAAACAACCCATGAAGAGCCAGGCCTGCTTGAAGTATTATGGCTCATTGGTGGACACCATGCATCCTGGCCACCGAGGTTGATTAGGGTTTAGGATTTGGGGTTTAGGGTTTAGGGTTTAGGGGTTTACGGGTTTAGGGGTTTAGGGTTTAGGGTGTAGTTGTTTAGGGTTTAGGGGTTTAGGGTTTAGGGGTTTAGGGTGTTGGGTTTAGGGTTTAGGGTTTAGGGTGTACGGGTTTAGGGTTTAGGGTTCAGGGGTTGGGGTTTAGGTGTACTTTTTTTGCAATCAGGGTGGGCTCCATACGACAAGAATAACATGATGAAATATACCCTAAACCCTAAACCCTACACCCTACTTGGAGGGGTGTGGTATACTTGCCCGTATGACCGAACTATAGCCCTGCTTTGGGGGACTTAGGGATCTGGAAGGGCCCCTCCAGGCACAAAAAGTGCACGGTTCAGCGCCAACTTGGAGGATCAAAGAAGCTCAGCAAGTATATTTGGGGGCTTCCCCCAAAGAGGGGTATCCTTTTGGGGGTCCCTAAAATACGTGTTATGATATCTTGGGGTCTTTATTGGGTTCGCCCTATTGATGGAAACTACATTATTGGTGGAAACTACAATTTACGGACTCTATAAACCCTAAACCCTAAACAACGTAGCCACCAAGTTCCCTTAAACCCTGCCGCCTTGAGAGCGTATAGTAGGGGGGTTCGGGGTTCAATGTTTTAGTTTGGGTACTGCCCTCACCCAGTAACAGTCTATATTAGGGGTCCTATTAAGGGCTATATATAAGCATACTATAGTCATTATCCAACTGTTACTGAGGGGGGGCAGTACCCAAGTTTTAGTCTAGGTTTGCAAACCCATAAGCGCATAAACCCTAAACCCTAAACCCTATGCGCCACACTCTATACCCGCAAGTCCAGGTAAACACAAGTTGTATAGAACAAAAGTTAAAACGGAAACCTGCACAATGTTCACTCAAAAGCCGTTCAAAACTCCGGACCTGAACACTATACACTTTGTATAGACCCTAAACCCTGTTGGTATCGAGAGCCTACTGGTCCTCAAAGCTAACCAGTGCGATAGAAGCTCCCATCTTCACCATCCCCCGGCACGAAGCACTGAAAGTGATCCATAAGGATTTGGATCAGGGTTTAGGTTTTAGTCGTGGTTTAGGGTTTAGGGTCGTAGGTTTTAGGGCTGGTTTAGGGTTTAGGAATTTAAGGTGTAGGGGTGTTTTAGGGTTTAGGGTTTAGGGTTCGAAAAGAGCCTGCATTGGAAGTTTGGCTTGGGTACTCGCCATTTCCCTAGTTCCTGAAAACCCAGCAGGTCTTGGTATTGTGCGCAGGGTCAGAGATCCTCCTTGATTCCCCTATGACCCAGACCCGTGATTCATAACCCCCCTCTTAATGGGAATTATCATCAGGATCCTAATATTAAGGCCCTTAAAAGGAGGGGGCCTATTAAGCACGGGTATACATTATGACCGTCCTACACTACCTTCCCTGGCTTCCCGCTTGATCGGTTTCGGCTATCTTCAAAAACCGTAGTTGAAGGGTAAAGGCATTGTATGAGGCCCCAAACCCTAAACCCCTAAGATGAAGTCAAGGGGTCCCCCTCCAGTAACAGTCTATATTAGGGGTCCTATTAAGGGCTATATATAAGCATACTATAGTTGTTATCCCCTAAACCCTAAACCTTAAACCCTAAACCCTAAACCCTAAACCCTAAACCGTATTATCCAACTGTTACTGAGGGGGGGCAGTACGGAAAGTTTAGACTATAGCTCGTAGGAGGTCGTCTATAGGCCTCCTTTGAAGAGCAGAATCTGAATTTTCCACAAAAGGCTGTCCTTCAGCTAGGGGCTGCCGCTTGGGGGCTCTAAGGGTTTAAGGGTCTAGGGTTTAGGGGTTCAGGGGTTTAGGGGTTGAGGGGTTTAAGGGTTTGAAGGTTAGGGTTTAGGGGTTTGAGGGTTTCAAGGTTTGGGGTCTAAGGTTTTAGGGTATAGGGTTTAAGAGTTTCAGGGCAAGGTACGATTGCTACTACCACTGCTCTTGCAATTGTTGTTCCCAGTCTGATTCCTATGATGGTATTATAAGTGACCCTCGTTTTATTCCTAGTGCTATTTGGACTCCCAACATATGCAGAGTAAATGCAACTTTGCCAATTTTTAACGGGGTTCGGGCGCTTATTTGATCTATTGTATCCTATTGTTGGGTTCTGGGTATCTTTCACCATCATTGGTATCGCAGGAACTTGCCATTCTCTACCGAACATGTAGGAGGTCTTGAAATCCTAAAGGAGGAGGCCAGGGCCTGTATTCAGTTTAGGGTTTAGGGTTTAGGGTTTAGGGTGCATTCCCCCAGAGATTACCCCAACCGTAATCCCTAAGCCCCAAGTGGGGTTGCTGGTAAGAACCTTAAGTTAAGTTGCAACAATGTGGATATAAACAGCATGACATCCTAACTATGGTAACTTGAGATAAGTTTCTTAAAAGCACCCCAGCAAAACCATAGAAACTGGAATAGGAACAGCAATAGAAATGGTAGTGGTAGCAGCAGTTGTACCCCAAACCCTAAACCCTGAAACCCTAAAACCCTAAAACCCTAAAACCCTAAGCCCTTGAAGCCTAAACCCAAAACCCTAAACCCTGAAACCTTAAAGCCTAAACCCTAAACCATAAGCCCTAAAACCCTAAACCCTTAAAGCCTAAACCCTAAACCCTAAATCCAAAGCCCCAACAAAGGCTCACCCTCTTCATGAGCATTGCGGGTGGGCTCAGCTGGGCAGAGGCGGGAGGGTCTAGGATTTAGGGTTTAGGAACGCTGCACCTGAAATTGTTTAAGGATTTAGGGTGTAGGGTTTAGAGTTTCGGGTTAAGGGTTTAGAGTTTGAGTTTAGGGTTTAGGCCTTAGAGTTTTGAGTTTAAGGTTTAGGCTTTAGAGTTGAGAGTTTAGGGTCAGGGTTTAGTGCAGGGGACTCGCAGTGTGAATCGGGTTGCTCCCCTTCTCATCTTCATGTATGTATGTCCGCAGGATCCACAGGGGCTTTCCATGTTTACACTTTACAATTTCGCACCACATTGCACGTACATGTGTAAATAGCTCGCCAGAATCCTAAACCCTAAGCCATAAGCAAGGAGCTGCTTCTCGTTTCATCCTCGGATGCTCACAAAATCCATACTGATATCCATACTTTGGGTACTGCCCCCCCTCAGTAACAGTTGGATAATATTTTATTATATGGGTATATATAGCCCTTAATAGGACCCCTAATATAGACTGTTACTGGGTGGGGGGCAGTACTGAATCCATACTTGACAGCTCGGCATCTCGTGGGGGCCCTATATCGGCATGTATAGGAGAACGGGAACAACATGGAAGCCACTATTTGGGGTTTAGGGTTTTGGATAGGGTTGCGGGTTGAGGGCTCAGGGTTTCGGAGGTGGGGTTTAGAGTTCATGGTTTGGCATGTAGGGGTTTATTGTCCAGAGCCTGGACCTTGGCAAGTACTTGGAGGCCCATGGGACTTAGTAACTACTTATAACTGGACTTATAACCCTACTTATAATTTTCCTAAATGGGCTTATAGGGGCTACCCCAATTATAAGTAGGGTTATAATCCCAATTATAAGTAGTTACTAAGTCCCATGGGCCTCCAAGTATGGCCTTTCTAGGGACTCTCAACCCACCACGCAACGCCTCAACAATCTGATAACCCCCAGACCCCCAACCCCCAAATCCCCAGACTCCCAGGGTTTAGCGTTAAGGGTTTAGGGGGCAACGGTTTAGGGCTTAGGGGTTCGGGTTAAGGGTTTAGGAAATCTGATCCAAGTTATACAGCCCTAGACCTTCAACCCTAAATCCTAGTCCCAAACTCTAAATCCTAAACCCTCAAAACCCTAAACCCTAAACCCTCAAAACCCTAAACTAAATCCAAAGCTTCTTCTGGGTGGAGGCCTTCGAGCCTCTGAAGGCCATCTCCCCGTGGTGGGCTGCGTGTTGCTGGGTATGTTGTTGGCCTGGGGTTTTGCTGGTTTAGGGTTTGGGGTTTTGAGGGGTTTTAAGGGTTAGGGTTTTAAGGGTTTAGGGTTTTGAGGGTGTACGGGTTCGGGTTTTGAGGGTTCGGGACTTTGAGGGTTTACGGTTTAGGGTTCTAGGGTCTATTTGGAGCTGCATGGGTAGTGAAGAATGGGTCCAAACAATGGGTTTCTAATTGGGATTGCTAGGCTTAGCTTAGGGGTCTTTCTGGCTGCAGTCCAAGGTAGTGTTGATTCCCAAACCTCAAATCAATGGTCGTGAAGGAATATCCATATATTTGAGGGGCTCTGTTTGACGAGGCGCAGAACAACCCACTGATTTGGGTGTAGGGACTCCAAAGCCCGGAGGTCTAAATCCTAAACCCTAAGCCTTGAATCCTACAGAGCTTTAGGGTGTGTAGGTTAGGTCAATCCCCCTATAGTAAGAGCTCCTTGATGTGAAGTTAATAAGGCCTGACTGTAACTACAAGAGTCCCTTGTGGTACTCGTTTGTGGGTGGGGGACTGGCCCTAAGCCCTAAGCCCTTAACCCTAAACCTTTTATAGAACCCATTATAGTTGTTTCCATTTTTTTATTCTCCTAACCACCCCACTATATGCTACTCCCGCCCCCAAGGATTTGCCCTAGGCTGACCTTGATCCCCCTGAAAACGCGTTTTGGGGACCCTAAACCCTAAACCCTTGTGCTTGGGGTTTAGGGTTTAGGGTGTGCAGGCGAGGTCGCGCGCTCGGGCGCGAAACGCTCCTGACCGCGCGCTTGCTTTGCTTGTAAGCCACCCCGTCCACCCACACTACATTCAATTAGGGCTGAAAATTTCCTCTGTGCCTGCTCAATGCATGACACCGCCGAGAATGCTGCATTAACTGGACGTGCCANNAGGCTCAGAGAAAGGGCTTGAGTAGCCCCAGCCCTCTTCGGGCTGGAGCAGTGTATGGATCAAGCTTCGTTTGAGACAGCTTGATGGACTACTTTACTTATGGAAGCTGGAGGTGGTTGGCACAATCCTGGCAACTGCGAGGCTGCACGGCCCGCTGAAACTTGTCGCGTTTACTCGAGACTTGTTGCTGTTTTCCTGTGAGCTCATGTGAGTTCTGTGGGTGCTTCCCCTCGCGCGGCTTGCCGCGGGGCTGCGCAGGTC
>CAJNIZ010047016.1:3408-19737 GCA_905231905.1 Symbiodinium pilosum | reverse complement strand
TCTGTCGCTTGACGGCAGCGACCCCTCACGTAGTTTAGGGTTTAGGGTCCCCAACATAAACGGCTTCTTACAAGGGCAAATCCACTATGAAGGGGGTGGGGGGGAATGTAAGAGGGGAGCATGGAGTGGTTAGCCCTTTCCCCGCCGTATCAATCACGCCCCTACTTCTTGACCTTGTGTGTTCCTTATAAAATGGGTGGTTGTCAAAATTATGGTCCCTTTTTTGGGTTTCCCTACATATTGGGTGCCGTTTTAAAATAGGGATCCAAGAAGGGACCATAATTTTGACAGCCACCCAAATGCCCCTGGTATTGAATTCTCCGGGACTTCTGGTGCAGACTCTCTACATTGCGGGACGTATTGATGTAGGGGGGTGTTCCTGTTTGATATTAAAGGGAGGAGATCAGGAACGTACCAGGAATCTGGCAGATCCCTTGTAGAAACAGGAATAACTGGCAACCATATGGTCATATAGGGCTCCCAGAAAAATAGATTAGACGTCCTGAATAAGGGTCCGACGGTACTGAGGGCCCCGGGAGGCCTTGGAAATTTTTTAAAAGGGATGGTCTGGATTCGGTCCCGTATTTTTACAACCCCAAAACCAAAACACATTAAACCGGACCTTCCCGACAATGGCCAGATCCTGAATAAGCGGCGGCGGAAACACATTAAAGAAGGTCTCTACACAGAAGTGAGGGCAACATTAGAACTATGGTATGGGGTACCTCAAAAAACTTGAACATGGTATGGGTAGTTATTTAGGCTTCCATATTAGGTGAACCCCCCACCCCGTAATCCTGGTGGCATAATAGGAATAGAACAGGACCCTAATATGATCCTTATTCTCCCTTATAGTCCCTGTTGCAGAGTGGAGGGTCCAGCTACGGCATGCTTTACCCCAAATAGACCTAAAAATGGTATTGGTGATTATTTAGGCTTTTTTAGTAGGAGCATCCTCATGAGCCACATACCCTCCCCCAAAGAGACGTGGAACCCCGTAGAAACGGGCGTGTCCTTTTAAAAGTGGGTTGTGGGTTTAGCGTTCAGCGTTGCTTCAGAAGATGGAGTTTCATGTTAATTCGGGAAGGGAGACAACTTGAGGCACGCTACCAGTAGGAGATTTTGAGTGGTCCAGTCCATTCGACATTTTTTCTAGATGAGGCGGGCTGATTGATATTTTTTGGTACTAAGAACCCATCATTTTTTCAGAACTGTTGTAGTCGCGTATGCCAGGTGCATACAGTGTTCGTGTTGCTGAAGGCCCATCTTTATTCTTGGAGTTATCGCCGATGAAGAGCGTGCTGGAATGCTATACAATGAGGTGTATTTGCCATCTTGCTCACGAGCATTTGTTTTTCTTGGTGTCTGGTACTGAGGACCAAGGATGATATTGTGATGCGGTTTTGGGGCGGCTGAATCATTGTGATGCGATACAGCACAGCAGCAACGTGACATCGCTTGTAGCTGGTTGCGGGATCCGTTCTATCAGGAGTAATGGACGTCAATGCGGTGTGCATGCCACAGAGCATTCAGGTACTCTCATGATGTGTGCGCACTTAAGTATTGTCAATTCAGTAGGCATATTTGTGGGCGAAGAATCAGATCGCATCCTGAGTCAGGACGAAGCCACCTTGCAGAGACTGGTCCCCGGGACTGATTGCGACCATCTTGTCAAACACGTGTTCGCCTCCGCAGCCATGGCATTAACAGAGCATCCTCGGAGATTTGAACGATTATTCCCTTCCATGCCGTTGCAGGTTGGTAGCATGTCACATGTTGCTGGCTCACTTGTAGTGGATGCTTTGCCAAAATGCTTTCTCCAAATGTTTTCACCCCAGGTTTTGATTTGCAATGGATGCTTTCAGGTCGTTTGGTGTTGCGATGGCGAGCTTGCGGAAAGTTTTCGAAGCGTCCGCACGTTGTCACTGTTATTAATTCCTTGCAACATCTGGCACGTAGCATGTTGCCGGGTATGCGCCCACTGATGATCTAGGACTACCTGGGGTTAGTTTTGCATGTTATTGGGTTGGGAGGCATGTTTTTGTGGTCGCCGCGCTTTTGCATGTTGTGTCCTTGGTACCGTGCATGGGCGGTTGCCGTACAATCACATTTAGGATGACGCTTGTTGGTCAAAAATGACATCGAATCGCAATAGTGCTGCGGACATTACTAACTCGTTTTGAAAGAGCACGCTACCAAATTCTGATGTTTCCGACGTCTGCGGATCTGGGCAGGAAAGGTTGCATTGTATTCTGCTGATGACATGGAGCGTGCTGACCAGCGTCCGACAGTGCACTTTGCATCCATCCGCGTGCCTTGCAAGCTAAGGCTACATGTGCCTCTGCTGCATTTGGAGGAAAGTTTTGGACTTTGCACATGGTAGGTGTGCAAGTATGCCAGGCCATGCAGCATGCGCCGGCCTATGAAGCCATTCGCTCCGACGCATTGACAAGCAAGAGCCGCAACCCATTTTGTCATTTGCATCATATGCCAAGCTGAGGTTTTATATTTGTTTTACGTATTTTGCTGTCTTAAATGCAACTGGGCTGCATTCAGCAATGTCTGCGTATGGCAGTGCAGGAGTGTGCAAAGTCAACTATAAAGGACTTCACGGCCTTTGGTTTCCTCCGGATCGTAGGTCCCATTGTTCCCATTGTCGGGCGGATGTTTCCGAAGGACATAATAAGCTCATTGTGGTTGGTTGTGTTGTAGTTCCACATATCAGTGTCGTGGTATGCCCTTACTCATTGGGCATGACGGGTTGGATTTTCATGCGTGTTTCGGTTGGTCGGGATCGTGGACTTCATACCCTGCAGCAGCTTCATAGTTTATACCATTCATGGGATTCGTTCCACAAGTTTGTCTAGGCGGATATGACTCGTCAGGGCAATAACCATCACATTTCTGTGTTTGCCACCTGTCGCCGGCAAACCATATACTTTCATGTGCAGCACGATTTTGTACTGGAAGTCATCCACCCCCAGATTGTAAGGATGTAGCCTGAGTTGCAGGAAGCCTTCCATCTCTGGGTGCCATGCAAAAGTTTTGAAGAGGTTTCTCTTGTTGCTTAGGATGAATTTTGAGTCTTGTTCAGAGTCTATGCATATCCTTGGGGTGTCTGCAGGTGCCTTGCATTGACAGAGTTCCATCCGATTGTTGCATCATCAAGTCTGGTCCTTTCTGGGGTGCTCAGTAAACCAAAGTCAGGCTGCAGTTAGTTGATTTGAGTTCACTACGTCCAGCACACCGCCAAGACATCTTTTTGCCCTGAGCCCTTTATCCCTGCCTGCCCCCCCTAATGGGTTCTTTTGATTTACCCCCCCCCCTCCCCCCTCTTCTTGCCCAAGACCCTTGTTTCAGAGCTGGTCAGCTTCAGCAACACGGACACACACTGCCAGGCTGTGCTTGGTCCCCACCTTTTGTGCCTTTGGCACATTTCGGGTTTAGGCTTCCCTGGTCCCTATCCCTGCCTGCCACCCTAGTGGGTTCCCTATTTACCCGCCTTTTCTTGCGCAATGGGAGCTTGACCCCTGTTTCAGAGATGGTCGGCTTCAGTAACACGGACACACTGCCAGGTAGTTACTGCGGTTTTCTGCCAAAGTGTGGACCCCAGCGTGTCTGATTATAGCACAAAATGTTCAAGCCTCTTAAAAACAACCTTATCTATTGCATCCTAGCTTACAGAAAGAATTGGGATGAAAAGGTCATGCGGGTGAGAGGGTAATGTCAAGAATGCAGATTTGAGCGCGGCGTTCGAGGTGTAAGGGTTCCGGGTTTGACAGCTTATGCACAATGCTCTAGGTGGACACCCCACCCAGTAATAGTGACTATAAAGAATAGTAAGGATTACATTAGGGTCCTCTTATATTCCTAATATACCACTATTACAGGGTGGGGGGTCCTCCTAAACAATGTCCCTTTGGGCTTTTTGGCCCCGAGCCGAGTGGGCTTCTTCTTTATAACGTTGAGCCTTTCCGGTTCCACCTCTTTGACATTCAGCGTGGAACGTTTTTGAGCTTAGCCAAGGGCAGTCTGAAGTTCGGTGTCTAGATTTGGTAGTTTCCCAAAATAAGGGGTACTCCAATATAGATCCCAAAATACTATAGTCCTTACTATTGGGACCCCCAAAAAAGGTACCCCTAATTTTGGGAAACCCCCATTTTAGGATTACGAGATCCGACCTGGAGCTGGCAAATTCCAAATCCATCGACTCATCGAGTAAGCCATTGGCCTTAGCCCAAATGGGGGTTTCCCAAAATTAGGGGTACCTTATTGGGGGTCCCCATAATAAGGGTTATAGTATTTGGGGGTCTATTTTAGGGTCCCCTTATTTTGGGAAACTACCAAATATACTTTGTTCAAATCCCATAATCAGTCTTTGGATTCTTTCGTCTGCTGTGTACCCAGACTTCTGAAGATCGCTCGATATGGTTTAAGCTTCAGGTTCCCTAGTTCCCGAGCAGAAATTCCTAGATCCATTTGTCAGCCCCAATGCAGCATTTTGTCAGTCTTGATTCACAACCCAGCTGGCTGGTGCTTGCGCAGGAGTGGTAGTGGATCAGATACCGTTCTAGTGGCGGTTAAGGGTTTAGGTTTGGGGTCTAAACCCTAAACCCTAAACCCTTATAGGGATTATTCTAGAGATCCACTCACGTAAGCACCAGGAAGCCAGGAGACCATATAAGAGTTTCCAGAAGCCAGGGGTCTCTATAACAAGGATCAAGAAGGGGGGATTCCTGTCTTTTCGTTCATCCAATGCACCTCTATCTTGAGGTTTTCTTCTCTCCAAAATCACTTTCTTTTCAACTTTGAAGCAGATGACTTGTTCTCTCAACTTTAATGGGTATCACGGGAATGGTTTGTGCAATGAACGTTGACCACATCGAATGAAAGTCCTAGCCAACCCCTTTTTGACCTCAACATCTTAGCTGTAGCGCCCCTTAAATAAGATAATATACTTTAAATCATATAAAAGATCCTAGCAGCAGTGAGGGCCTGTTCCCTAATTGAGGGGTATATAGATTTTGTGAAGACCAGTCCGGCCTTTTGCCTACTCAGAACGGTACCAGGAGCAGATGACGTACTGATCTGCTCTGACATTACTGCAGATGGCCTGGCATTTAGATAAACGGATAGTCATTCTGTTTATAGCCCCTTCCCCTTTTAGCCACATTTACGAACCAACTAGCTTCTTTCCAGCGAAGCGCGTTTGAGCCGGAACAATCACCAATAGTAGGGTTGTAGATTCCTTGCAGAAATTTTTGTAGAGGGTACCTACAATAGACCTCTGTAAACATACTGACACCTATCAAGCCCGTTGTCTTATGTACACCCAAGCTGTCAATCCTTAAATCTTACATGCTTAGCCCGAAGCCCTACACCCTAAACCCTAAAACCCAAAACCCTAAACCTTAAACCCTAACCTTGAATCCCAACCCCTACTCTAAACCCTAACCTGAAACCCTAAACCCTAAGAATCCTGCAGCTGACACGGGGTTTAGGGTGACAACTTTCCCGGACACCCCAAGCACGATGGGACAGTTCAGGTTTTGGAGCTTAGGATTTATAGGGAGGCTCTGTAGAGGGCACCTGGGACGTTTCGGTCAAACCTAGACCTGAGGCCCTAAACCCTAAACGTTCTTCCCGCAGCCCCAAGCCCCAAGCCCTTAGCCCCAGCTAATACAGGGCCAGAATGATCCCCAACTAGCGCAAAACCTTAAACCTTAGGGCCCTAGGCGTTGTATTTTGGAGTCTAAGATTTATGATCTAAGGCTTGGGGTCTGGGTTTCAGGGCTTACTGACAAAGCAACGCTAGGCTCTATAGTCCCCCTTAAGTAGATAGAATATGGGGTATATGGGGAGCTTATTATAATCCACCCAAAGCCATATTCTATCTACTTCCGGGGGACTATAAACCCTAGACCCTTTAGGATCCTTGGCCTTGGAAAGCTCGCTATAGGCAGTTGTGTTATACGTCGCCTAAACTAAGACGGTAGAGTGGTTCTGCCAGGTTTAGGGTTCAGGGTGCCAGGTACGATTCCACTTTTGGCTAGCCATTCAACTCATTGACTGGGTAGGCCCTTGGGATATTGAATATTTTCCTAATGGTTTTAATAAGGGACCCTATATACTAACATTTTTCAAAGGGTTTTAGGGGCCAACCCAGTTGATACCAGTGATCATTTCCTTGTATCATGACATGTTCCAGGCCCTCGGAGGCCAAAGCCCCTAAGCCTGAAACTCCAAAATCCCAATAAACCCTAAGCCCTAAGCCATAAAAAAGATGACCCACACATGGACCACAGTATTTTGCAATCCTTACAATGGTGAACCGCCCAAACAAATATAGTCCCCTTAAGTAGATAGCATATGGCTCTGGGTAGATTACAACAAGATCCCATTGTATCCACTTAAGGGGGGACTATAGCCTCAGACTCAGCGAGTCCGTGCGGAGGTGCGATTGAGAGCGCCCAGAGCGACCACTTCAATATGCTGCAGTCAATGCTGGAAAACAAGGAGCTAAACGGCTGTTAAGCAGTTATTGGGTTATGTAAGGGTTGTACTAGGGGTATATTGGGGTTATTAGGGTTATATTGGGGTTATAGTGTGGAGACGCATGATTAATAAACCCCCTCCCCTCAGTAGGGAAAATTATAATAGGGATTTAGGCCCTCAAAAGAAAGGGGTTCATTACTTAGGGGTCTACATTCGTGTTTGGGGCTTGGGGCTTAGTTTAGGGCCTCGAGGCCAAGATTTAGGACTTTCTCATGGTTTCGCCAGTGCCGGTGTGCATTAGTGTTGAGGTTCGCAGGTGTAGTGACGGTGAATCTGAAATGTCGGTGACGGTTGAGTTTAGGGTTCAGGATTGGGAGTTCAGGAAAAGCAAGGAAATGCCAAGCAACGAACGGAGAGGCCGAATTATAGAGAAGTGCTGATGAGTGTTGCAAACTGCTGCTGAAGTATTCCTCGGCCGCCTTTTCTCCACAAGGAAATCTACTTTGGAAGTCCCTTAATTTTTTTTGAGTGTCATGTTAAGGGTTACAGTGTGCGTGGTGTTTCATAGAAGGAAAGTCGTTCCCAGAGTCTGCTTGAAGGAGCGAAGTACGGAAACCTAGGCCCTTGGAGCCCAACAGCCTGAATGTCAGATTGCTCCTTCATATGGGTGGCTGTCAAAATTATGGTCCCGTTTTAGATCCCCATTATAATACGGCACCTAATATTTAGGGTACCCAAAAAGGGACCGTAATCATGACAACCACCCATATTCTCGGCAGAACACATAAGGCATGCTGTAGTTACTATAGTAGTTTCCATTTTATTTTCCATTATCCCTATATAACCCTTTTAAAAGGCCCCCTAATACACTACAGTAGTTTCCATTCTATTTTCCATTATCCCTATATAACCCCTGTAAAAGGACCCCTAATGTACTATATTCCTCATCTGGGAACCCGGCTTTTGAAACACATCTTTTCGCAGTTCACGGCAAGTTCCCTTTGTATGTCTCTCTTTTTAACCGGGTTGCTCTAGGGTTATATAGGGGTTATATAGGGATAATATCCTCACAGGGAATGAAGGGGTTATATAGGGTTGTATAGAGGGGGCTTGAACAAAGCCACCATCTTTACGGCTATTCAGAAAACTTGTTTGTCATCGCGCTATGGTCACTTAGTTTCAGCTTCCTAGCGCTACATTTGATCCAGAGAAACACAGATGGCTTCGAAGCCCCAACCCTGACATCAGGACCCTATCCCTAGCATGCGATTACAACAGGACCATGATTTTGCGGGTTGAGGTTGCCCTAAACCCTGAACCCTGAACACTGATACCCTAAACCCTAAACCACACAAGTCATCCTACAAGCTTGCCACCCTTCCTCTCACCTGAAAAAAGCCCTGTCTGTGATCTCTACAACTTCGGTACTCCCCCAACTTTGTAACAGTTGGATAGAGATTCAGGGACACACCATCTGGACACCTTCCGAGCTGCCACAAAAGCGCGGTTAGGGTTCAGGGTGATGGTATGTTTAATATAGACATATACAGCCCTGAATATGGCCTCCAGCATAGACTGTTACAGGGTGGGGGTAGTACCCAATGTAAACCTACCCTTAGACACTCCTACTTACCCTAAGATCCTAACTACCTCCCAGACGGTAGGTTCCCTCATCGTCCTTGTTTTTCTGCCTAAGTAGGTTTCAGGGTTTATGGTTTAGGATATATATATATATACAGGTGAATATTCATACCTAGGTTCTATTTCGTTTTCCATTATGTCATTTGATGCCCCAAAGCACAAAACCTCCAACCCTAAATCCTAAGCCCCTAGACCCCAAGCCGTAAATCCTAAAACCCTAACCCCAATCCTTGAACCCTAAAACCTTAAACCCTAACCCCTAAATCCTTATACGAAAACCAAAGCCCTAAACCCTAAGCCCAAAACCCTAGCCCCTAAATCCTAATTCCAAAGACCGAAGCGCTGAACTAAGCCCTAAATCAGTAAATCATAAACCTGAAGCCCTGAACCTTGAATCCTCAATCTTAAGCCCTAGGCCCTAAACCCTAAACCCTAAGCCCTAGAACCCTAAACCCTAAACCCTCAAACCCTAAACCCAAAACCCTAAACCCTAAACCCTAGAAGTTTTATTGTAAACCCTTTTCCCTAAACCCTGCAGGAGGTTCACCTGCGAAAGATCAAGGCACTCTTCAGCGAGTTGGGTGCTGAAGATACCGGCCTCATCACCTTCGCGATGTTTGAGGAGTGGTTTAGGGTTTTAGGGTTTAGGGTTTAGGGTTTTAGGGTTTAGGGTTTAGGGTTTGGGGTTTAGGGTTTAGGGTTTGGAGGCTTTGGGTTTTGTTCGGAGGATTTCAGGATGCGGGAGGGTTTCATTGTTCAGGTGTTTTGCGGTTTAAGGATGACAAGTTAGGCTTGATTTTTGGATTTTTTAAAAAAGGACATGCAACATGAACTGGGAAGTGAATGTATATCTGTGTTTGAGTTGGATACTGGTGTAGGGGGGGCACATTCCAGTGTATGTGTGTGAGGTTCATAAGGGAGTAACACTGGTAGCTGTTCAGGCTTCTACATTAATATTCAGGGTTTACGGCTTGGCTTTGACAAAAACCCTAAACCCCAAATGCTGAATCCTAAGCCCTAATCCCCAAGCCCGAAATCCTAAACCCGAAGCCCGAAAGGCCCCGGGTTGACTATGTGGATAGGTTTAGGGGCCTTTCAAGTCCGCATGTGCCTGTAGATAGATGATCCCCGACCCTAACCCTAAAATCTAAACCCCGAGCGCCACACCCTGGGCCTAATCCCCACAAACCTCGACTGGAAACACTCGCCATAAACTCTAATCCCTGAACCCTCAACCCTAAACCGTAAACCCTAAACCCTAAAACCCTAAACCCTAAAACCCTAAACCCCTAAACCCTAAATCTTAAAGAAAACCTTAGGAGAAGATCGATGCTCCGGAGGCAGAGTTGGGTGATTGCTTTAAGATATGGGCCTGGGTTTAGTGTTCCGGGTTTAGGGTTTAGGGTTCCGGGTTTATAGTCCCCCTTGAGTAGATAGAATATGGGGTATATGGGGATCTTATTATAATATACCCAAAGCCATATTCTATCTACTTGAGGGGGACTATAGGGTTTTATTGCTTCGGGGTTCAGGGCTTAGGATTTAGGATTTAGGGTTTAGACCCTAGACCATAATCCCTAAACCCTAAATCCTAATGTTAACCCTAGCTGTGGTGGGGTGGTACGGGGATCATTTGAGCTACTGTGCACGCGGTTTACGAGAGACCTGCAGGGATGGACCCGGTGGTCCGTCTTATACTGTAGTATAGTCTCTAATATGCGAGTTGAAAAGGAGCCCATGTCCAGTAATTGTCTGGGAAATTATAAACGCTATCGTGCGCCCGCCTCGGGAGTAACGCAGACGTGTTTGTTGCATGCCTGTTCCAGCATTCATGGAGGGGGTTGGCCAGGCTTAGTCCATCAGCCTTTAGTGAGGGAGTTCGAAAGCTTTGAGAGCCGTAGAACCGGCCTCAAGGAGCAGGAAGCTGTAAGTCCCCAGGTGCAATTCGTCGTTACTCCCCACATCCTGGAACGGTCCAGAGGCAGACCTGCTATGTACCAGTATGAGAGGGGGGGACGGGGGGGGGAGGGCGGGGAGGGGAGCGTGGGAACTTGTGGGCGACAAGAGACGAAAAATGCTCGGTGCCGCGTGCTGCCAAAGCCTCGCACCTGGGGCGAGGCAGGAATTTCACGTGGGATGGTCAGGCTGGACTAGGCCACCCACCACGGGGGGCGGGGGTCGGCCGGGGAGAGAGATGGCAACAAAAAAGTAGTAGAGGCGGTTTTAGAGGGTTCCAAACGCCCTGAGGCTGGATAGCCGCGGCGAATATAGATTGTAGCTGATAAAGGGTTTGTACAGGGATTAAAATGGGATTAGATAGGGATGATAGTAGGTAAGGGTTTGGGAGCTTAGGTTTAGGGGTTAGCTCTGTGGTTTTAGGGTTAAGGGCTTGGGAGCTAGGGTTTAGGCCTAAGGTCCGAGATTTAATTAAGGGTCTAGAGTTCAGGGTTAGGAAGAGGGCTCCATAAAGGCTGCGAACTCCAAACCCTGAACCTTATACCCCAAACCCTAAACCCTTTGTTGAGGGCAAGTCTGTCTTCGTGTCCCAAGTTTCCAGCCTGCACCAGAAACCGCACCAGAGGAGTGCAGGCTTAGGATTCAGGGTTTAGGGGTTTATGGGTGTAGGGGTGTAGGGGTTTTAGGGTTTTGGGTTTGGGGTTTGGTGTAAGGGCTTGGGCTTAGGGTTTAGGGGCTTAGGGTAGGGTTTAGGGTTTGGAGGGTTGAGGGTTTTAGGGGTATAGGGTGTAGGGTTTGGGGTTTAGGGCCTAGGGGCTTAGGGTGTAGGGTACAGCGCCGAAGCCTCCTGGTGTCAAGCTATTTCTCTGATGTTGGAAGCTATCCACAAAAGCTGCCCTCTTGATACCCAAGCCTTGAACCCTAAACCCGGGGAACTCTAAGCCCTAAACGCTACATCAAAAACCCCTAACCCCGAGCCCTAAATCCTAACCCCTAAACCCTACACCCCGAAACCCCTAAGCCCTATACCCTGAAACCCCAAACTCTGAGCCCTTCAGCCGCAGTGCTCAAATAGGGTTATTTAGGGGATTATATAGGGTTTAGGGTTTCGGGTTTAGAGTCTAAACTCCTTAAAGGGGGTTATATCGGGGATCATATAGGGTAACATAGGGTTATTTTGGGTTAGGGTTTAGTGTCTAATCTCCTTAAAGGGGGTTATATAAGGATTATATATGGGAGTATTCTAGGGGCTATCAATGGGGATGCTAGGGGATGCTAGGTTAGACTATGGCTCCTATGAGTTGCATGCCCTGAACTTCGGACGCTGTCGACAGTTTGGGGTGGAAGGTCTCATGAGCCCTTCAACCGCCCCTAAACTTCAATCCCACACCCTAAACACTAGATCCTAGACCCTCAAGCCCTAAACCCTAAACCCTGAACGTTAAATCGTAAACCCTGAACATAAAAACCTAAACCCTAAAACCTTGCTCCTAAGCCCTCGACACCAATACTACGTCGGTCCTGAACTTTGGGCTTACTGGGCTTACAGGTTCTTAGTAGGGAATCTAATTGGCGTGAGTATAGGGATAATGGAAAAGAAGATGGAAACTACTACGTTATAAAAGGCTATAGATTGGAGTTATAGTAGGGAGTATGGGAACAGATTCTATGGGGTTCTATTGGGACTATATCCCTTTATTCCATACTAGCAGCCAGTAAGAGAGCCGGCTTAGCGTTCAGGATTTATGTAGGGGCTTAGTGTTTAGGACTTAGCATTTGGGAGTTAAGGTTGGGGATTTGGGGTTTAAAATTTAGGGGTTTACGGCGTAGGATTTAGGGTTTAGGGGTTCGGGTCCTCACAGCCCTATCTGGAAATTTAAGGTCTGTAGAGTCGTGTCCTGGTGAGATCGTATTTGTAGGTTTCGGACGACTCCTAAACCCTAAACCTAAACCCTCCCTAAACCCTAAGCCTGAACCCCAAGGGTTGAAGCCCTGAGCCCCAATGACCCCATTACTATGACTCTTGCTGTATGATTAGCTACCATGTCCAGCAGAAGTGGGTGCACAAGATGCTGGACTGCCTTTCGCATGTCCCGCCCCCAGGCCATTCGGCAGTCACCATCCAGCAGTGCATCAGAGCAGATCGTGAGTCACGTGAGGTTTCCCCACCTTTTAAAGTGACGCGAAGCCGCCATCCGGCAGGCGGCATTGCCTGTCACAACCACTACTTTGTCAAGGCCGTCTGGTGCTGCTGCCGTCCCTTGCGAGCAGGCCCAGCCTGCTCAGGGCGCGGCTCAGTCCACGCCGGAGCCGCCTGCTGGCATGCTGTGGGCAAGCCCCACCGTTCCGCCTCCGCCAGACCCGCCGACGGGGCAAACTGTGGCTGGCCTTCCTCCTCGTCGTTCGCACCGAGTGAGATGCAGACAGGGCCTTGCATAAGCTATACAGCCCTAAACCCCAAGCCCTAAACCCTAAGCCCCAAACCCTAAGCCTTCAATCCTAAACCCTAAACCCTAAAACCCTAAACCTTCAATCCTAAACCCTAAACCCTAAAACACCAAACCCTAAACTCTGAACCATAAAGTGGAGGATCTTCTTGGGCCCCCCTTCACCCTAAACCCTCAAATCCAGAGCTTAAGCCCGAAAGCTATCTTAGGACTCTCAACCCTAAACAGCAGTTAAGGTTTAGGGTTTGGGGTTTAGGGTTTAGGGTTTAAGGTTTAGGGCTTAGAGTTCAAGATCTTAAGGCCTCAGCGCTACGCCTGAAGCCCTCAACCCTAAACCTGTCTTAGGACCCTAGACATTTGTTTAGGGCTTGGCCTTCGGGTTAAACCCTAAATGGCGAGATATTCTTGGAATCAAAGCTCTACCTCCAGTATGGGGTCTTACTATGACGGCATAGCACAAGATGTATTCATGTCTTTCAACAGTGACCTTGATCAGACCTCTATAGCCCGCAGAAGGTCACCTAACCCTGAACCCTAACAAGTTTACACCCTCTCTACAACCACCTAAGCCCTAAACATTAAACCTCCCTACGACCCCTAAACCCTAAACCCTGAACCCCTAAACCCTAAACCCTAAACCTAAACCCTGAACCCCTAAACCCTAAACTTAAACCCTGAATCCCTAATCCCTAAACCCTAAAAGCTGAACCCTAAATCTCCTCAAAGGGACCTACGCAGGTGCGCGTGTATTTTGAATCACTTGGCCTCGATGTAGACGATGCCTGGGGCTTTTTCAAGCTGCTGGAGCCTGGGGTAAAATTTTCAGAGGGGATTCTAGAGAGTTTAGGGTTTAGGGTATGGCTCTAGGCTTTGGGGGTTCTAAACCCTAAACCCTAAACCCCTAGGGTTAACGGGTTCCTGGGGGTTCTAGGGTTCCAGGGCGCCAGGGTTCTAGGGCTAGGTGCCCTAAGGGTCCAACATTCAACAACTTCCCAAAAACACCCTGGCCTTTAGGGGTAGGGAATAACCCGCACTAGAACCAGGTGATATCCTATGGACCCTAATTACTATCATAGCCAGCAAGGGGTTATACAGTTGATGTTTGACATCTTGCATGTCCTTATTGTACGATAGAACCGTCCTTCGCAAGGCGAGGTATAGGGTGGACCCAAACCCTGAATCCTGAATGATTAGGACGAGGGCTCCGGATTTAGGAATGAGGATTTGGGGAAGCAGGGTTTAGATTCAGTGGTTACGCACTTCAGGCTCAAGGGTTTCGTGTCTAGGATTATGGGTCTTGAGTTTGAAGTTTGTCAGTAAGCAGCACGTAGCATTCAGGATCGTAAGCTCTAAGCCCCGATAAACATGTTGGGTTGGGGCTTATAGTCTCTTTCAGTTTCCACACACTCCAGCCTCACTAGGAGATTACATAGTAATGAATTAGAGGATTTTGGTAACTCCGAAAGCGATTTAGGGTTTTGTCACAAGGAATACAGGTATGATTAGATGGGATTATTTAGGGAAGCTAGGGAATTATAGGGATGATTTTAGGCAACAAAGGAATTTGGGTAACCCAAAACCCCGAAACCCTACACTAGGGTCCTCACCCACTGAAGGTCTGCCATGTTGGTAGGGCTGTGGTCACAGCTAGGGTACCGCCCTTTGACACTAACAGTCCCCTAAAGTGGTACCCTAAACCCTAAGCAATCAAACGCTAACAGTCCTGTAAACTGGTACCCTAAACCATAAACCCTTAGACAGTAGCAGTTCCCTAAAGTGGTACATAGTTGTGGATAAAGTTATAATTCTTCTTAGGGATTGTTATGGAGTAGGGGCCGGTCGTAAAGTGTGTAGGGCACATTTGCCAAGTGCTGGTCTCCAAAGAAAAGGCTTCAGAATATAGTCCCCCTTAAGTAGATAGAATATGGTTTTGGGTAGATTATAATAAGATCCCCATATACCCCATATTCTATCTATTTAAGGGGGACTATAGGTAATCAGTCATCAAGAAGACTATGCTCCTTAGCAGGTTCTTCTTGCTCCCGAGCTCCTCTTGGAGAGCATCGACACGGAGAAGCATGAGGGGGCACCAAGGACGGAGAAGAAGATAGCTAAGATGTCAGCGCGGAGCTGAAGGAGGGCCATGTTATCCTGTTCCCTCAAATATATCCCCCAGTCTTGGAGCAGGCTGTTCTTGAATTGTTAAAAGCAGAAGTGCTGCTCATGTTGGCGTGCGGCTCATGCCCGGCAATCCTGGGGACAACAGTCAACGGTTGTCGTGCTGTCGCCATGACAAACTTGTTCGCTGGGCGTGCCAAAGGGAACTGGTGTCCAGATTCGACTCTATGTCCCTAAGCCCCAGACTCTAGCCCATGCTCCCCGGGTATGGTCTCGTCATGAGCCTTGAACCTAAACCCTAGACCCTTCAACCCTGAACCCTTAACTGCTTAACGCTTTACCCCAAGCCCATGAACCCCAACCCTTACCCGCTTAACCCTTACCCCCCAAAGTCTCGAACCTAAATCCTAAACCCTTAACCCTTCGGCCCTTAACCCCTTCAAACCGTAAACCCTCAACCTTCACAAGCCCAAATATACAAATCGTATAGGGCAAAAGTTACAACGCAAACTTGCACAAAACTCGGTCAAAACTCCCAACCTGAACCCTATACAATTTGTGTTAACCTTAAATCCAAAACACTAAGCCTGTCAACCCTACCCTTTAGCTCCCAAAGCCGTATTATAATCCCTGTATAGACCTTCTACCGACGTCTATATAAATATATCAACCCTAAATATACCGTATAACATCTCTGTAAGACCCCAAACAACGAAACCACACCTCATATACCCTAAATCTTTATAGGTTCCACGGCGTCCATGTCATTATTATTCCCAAGTTTTCCCTTCAAACCCTGGGGTTTGGGGTTTACCCTGAACCCTAAACCTAAAGCTTCCAACCCTAAACCCTGAACCCCAAGGACAGTGATGGTGGCGGCTCCGTGGAGATCGAAGAGTTCTTCTTGGGCTGCCTGAGATTTAGAGGACAAGCCAGAGCCTACGGCGGAAGTTTGGGGTTCACGGTTTGGTGCTGAGGGTTTGCTGTGATGTTATGAGGGTTTAGGGTTTGGGGTTTGGGGTTTAGGGTTTAGGGTTTATGGTTTGGGGTTTGGGGTTTAGGATTGAAGGTTTAGGGTTTAAGGGGTTAGGGTTTAGTGTAGACAAGCTACAAGGTAACATCCAGTGCATCGCGGCTTGCGAGGTGCTGCCATGGCCTGACCGTAGAAGGCCATCTAATACATTCACCCACCCCACGCCGTCTGAGGCGGCCAAGCCACCCAAACCTACTCTTTTTAGGGGTCAGACCTAAACTCTGTTAGGTCCATCTTGGTCAATAACACAAACTCATTTTCATGTTGTGTTTTTGTTGAAGGGATCTTGAAGCTTGGGAAAGCCCTGAGAAGTAACCCTCTGTGCCAGATTTCTGGAGTTTCTGAAGGCCCAGACCCCTGGGAGGATCTAAAAATTAGATCCCCTATTTAAATCCATTTTTTCCCCTATATAATCTTTATATAATTTCCCATATGGTTTATAACCCCTATATAATCCTTATATAATTTCCCATATGGTTCTAGGGAATCTAATTTTTAGATCCCTTTTGGGGGGTCTGGGGGGTGCTGGGAGGTTCTGGGAGCCCTGAAGTCGCAGGCGGGGAGGAGGCTCTGGTGAGGCCCGTAAGAGGATCGGGGAAGGTTTCAAAAAAGGACGGAAGGCCCCTAAACCCTAAACCC
>CAJNIZ010047015.1:120439-144860 GCA_905231905.1 Symbiodinium pilosum | reverse complement strand
AGAGTTGGTATATTATAACCTTGAAGAAAAATAGTAAACAAGAATTTCATAATAAATGCAGTGGGAATTACAGAAAATGCCTCTAATTGTTGGAAGCCTAACCCTGGGGCTCTAAGTCTATCAATAGAGCCGACATTGAGCAGCAAGCCCTATAAATGTTACCTACATGGAGCCTTTGGGGTAAGCCTAAACCCTGGGTACTGCTCCCCCCAGTAACAGTTGGATAATACGTATAATATGGTTATATACAGCCCTTAATAGGACCCCTAATATAGACTGTTACTGGGCGGGGGCAGTATCCAACCTAAAGCCTATATCCCAAACCCAGATCTCCCAGGAAGTTGGATTGGATCCGCACGCGCGTGGAGAGTCCTGATTTCCTCCCAAAGGACGGTTTAGTTCCTAAGGGTTACGGTTTAGGGCCGAAGCCTTAGGGTTTAGGGTTTAGAGTTCAGGGGTTAGGGTGTAGGGTTCAGATTTTAGGGTTTAGGGTTTGGGGTTCAGGGTTTCGGGTGTAGGGTTTGTTGTTCAGGGTTTAGGTTTGATTTTTAAGGACGTGAGCCGGACAGAAATGTTGCTAAGGTTTGGGTGTCCTGGCAGGTTTCTATACAGCCTAAACCCTTCTAATTCCTCAGCTCAAAACCTTCTAGCTTGCAAGGTTCCCAGTAAGTACCTGGCGCTCAGCTTGGACCTTAGGCGCTTTACACTTTGGTGGGATTCCCGTATATTCCTATTATGGGTACCTTGAAATCAGCTCTTAGTAGGGGTCATAAGTGCCACGTATTTAGGTAGAGCCACGAAGATGAAGGCATCTTTCCGAAGGGGTCTTCTGCCGGCCAAGCTCCCATGTGGAATTTCAGAGTTGAGTGCCCTGACGGTCCCTGGGAATATTTGAAGGTTTCAAGATGTTTGGGCCTGTCCCCCTAAATACCTGACTTTTGGGAATCATCGTTCAGTAGTGCACAAAGGGTCATGCAGGGTTTCGTCCATCAACAGTAGCACCTTCTGTGTATCATAACTGATTGCTCCGAAGTCCCATGTCAAGGTCCGCGGTCTTATCCTTTCCCCTGATAGTCTCGCCGTTATAATGTAATGGTATACATTGAGTAATTATTAGAGGAGGTGAGGAGAGACGTATTAGGGGGAGACAATTCGTTTTTGTTGTTAATGTTTTGGTGTCCGGGCTTGGTGAGGGGAATAAGCGGAATAGGGCTTGAGGGATCTGTTGGGCTTCCGTACCCAAGCTTACTGGTGCCGAAACCTACACCCTGAACACTAAAGCCTATAACATGTTCGTTTCTTCCCTGCTAGGAACCATGAAGCAAGTGAATCTCTCGGTTGCAAGGAGATGCATGTTGGCACGTTCTCATTACAGCACGTATACAAACACATAAGCCTGGGTTGCAGATAAGGAACTTAATATAAGTTACCATATGCTGGGTATATAGTACATCATAAGGATTCCTTTCTATAGTAGCTTCTTTTAAGTTCCCGGACAGCAACCCAGAAGCAAATATCCATGCTTGAGATAGATACACTTATATACATACACACACACACACATGCATGCCTCCCATGCCTCAGGAAAAGGTGCAACACAAGCCACTGCCACGAATACTCACACAAGCCCATACCGCCGAACGCTACACCTCAAATGAGTAGTATTTTATTTGGGGATACTATGGCAACCATTTTAGAGTAAGATTCTATCCTCCTTTTGGGTATAGTATTTTATATAAGGAATATGATCTTACTAGGTTCAACCACCAAAAAATATTACTCAAATGAAGATCTGCCTTGAAGCGCTCCCCGGAGGACAAGACACGACTCACAAAGATCTACAGCCTCTAGATCAGAATTGCAGGACTTGAATAGGAAGAATGATTGCTTGTGGGAGTTTGGGATTTTAATATAGACCCACGATTAATGAACCCCCTCCTATTTCAGGGCCTAAATATTAGGATCCCGATTATAGTCCCTGTTTAGGGGCGGGGTTTATTAATCAGGGTCCAGGTTAGGGCTTTTGGAAGGCTTCAGGAATCAAGATGGTAGTTTCCCTAAGTAGGGGGACCCCAGTATAGATCCCCGAATACTACAATCCTTATTATAGGGGCCCGTAAAAGGTAACCCTAATTATATACGCTATCGCGCACCCGCCTCGGCTGGTGGGACGCGGAGCACACGAATGGGTCATCGCATAAGTTGACACGAAGGGTTTAGGGTCGAGGGGGTAACGGAGGCAAGATGAGGCAAGCCTCACTTAGACGTGTTTGTTGCATGCCTGTTCCGGCATTCACGCAGGGGTTGGCTGGGCTTAGTCCATCAGCCTTTAGTGAGGGAGTTCGCCAGTTTCGAGAGCAGTCGGGAAAACCTGCTGCACCTGGAAACACACAACCATACTCGGACCAGCATGACTGCCCCAGTCAGGGAACCCCGCTGACACGGTCTCTACCCGGTATCGGTTTCACGCGTCTTTCCATCTCGGATCGCACGCGTTACAACAACCAGAATGGAAGGATGCAGTGGAGCCGGTGTCTTTTGGGAACTTTGGGAAACCCCGAAATCTTGTTTTGCTAAACTCCAAACCAGTCCGCTGCATAATAGGGTATGATATGATGATATGATATACAGATTAGATTTGGTAATAGCAGATTACATTATCTTCTTGGAGGGTCAGGGGGACTTAGTAAGCAGGTTAATAGCCCCAATAACCCACATAGTAACCAAAGTTAGCCTAATTATTAACTTACTTACTAGTCCCCATGGCCCTCCAACTGAACCTAAACCAAGGGTTTAGGGGCCAGGGTTAAGGGTTAAGGGTTTGGGGTGTTGAGTCAAAGGTTTAGGATTTAGGGTTCAGGGTCTAGGGTTCAGGGTCGAGGAACCCGAGCCAAAACTTGCCCCCACAAAGTCCAAAGCAGTCCGAATAGCCTGAAGGTATTGTTCAGATTTAAAGATCACATCTACTTGCTGGTGCTTCGTAGGGAATAAGGAAATATAATTCCCATATGAGTCACTGTCAGTACCAGCCCTAGCACGGGACCCTTAAAAAGCGGACATAGGGGTCCCTTTTGTAGTTTAGTTTTGTTCTTTAGTACCGTCCCAAGTAAGGAACCCATGTCCATGAAATTCTGGTGACTGTAGCTCATATAGCCCCCCCATGTCACATATTCCCTTCTACCCTACTAACCCCCAGTAAGTCTACAGTTTCACAGGAGCTTGGGTAGTTTCAAACATTGATCGTTCGTGTATCGTCTCCACACGAGCAGGATACTATTGCACAAAAGAACTCTCGTGCTTGATACTGTTGATGGAGGAAACCCTGCACCACCCCTAAATCCCCCGGAAGAATTTCAATTGTAGCGGGGGCCCTAACCGTGTCTAACCCCTAGGAATCATCGAAGTACAGGGGCCTTAGTTGGTGCAAGACTGCCTCCATCAACAGTAGGCTCTGTCCAGTCTCTAGGGACCCTAGCCTCCACCCCCGACTCTAAACACAGAAGCGTTAAAACAGTGAGGATTCACCCCATGAACCGAATAGCGGGGTCCGTGTCATACAGTCTCACTTGAAGGCAACTTTTGTGAGGAGCTGTCGAATTCTGTCCTTTCGCTCGGTAACGCTGGTCTCTGCATTTGTTTATTGGCGGGTTGTGTCGGATGGAGGAATGTTTAAGCAAGATCGATGCCCGGAGTACGTCTCATCAACTCGACAGCAGATTGAGTCTGCCTAATTATACAGTGTAAGCTCATCAGCGTAGCAGTATCTCCTGAGTGTGAAGCCGCTGCATTCAAGGTGAGCTGATGAAAGTTGATACTTTCGAGCAGTTCCTCAACACCCAGCACTCTCGGCTTGCACAACCAGGGATTCCAACTCAGGGTATGTAGGATATATAGCCCCAGGTCGGTCTTGTGCATTTCCCCTCTAAACATCAACTTAAGGAAGGGAATTGACTCGTTGCTTTAGGATTGAGCCTAAGTCACGGGACAACGAGAGTTTGAGACCGTCCTCCGGCCAGGGTGAGACCTCGAGTATTCGAAGCAGGGTCGCAGCCAGCTGGTCTGTGGTTTCGGGTCTCAGGTTTGCTCACAAGCCCTGACCCGCCCTCCCCCCAATACGAACGACGGAAAGCACACATTCTGCAGCAGCTTCGATACCCGAACTGGCCCCCGATGGGTGACAAGCCCTACGTAGACCCCGAGCTGTTAGGCTGGGTTCTAAGTAGTTCTTGAGAGAGATCCCCAAATGGATCCCTGTCTCTGACATATGTAGGAGCTTGAGCAACGAAGTAAACTGGCCACATTCCTGAGCCTGTTCTGTTATAGTTTTTTTCCGTTGTGATACCGCCGCTAGTCGCTTTGAACATTGGGTGCTGCTACATAGGTGTAGCAGGCAAGCCTCTATTAGGGGGTCCCCATCCTTGTTGCCGTATTTTGGGGTCCAAAACTGGGTTCCCCTCATTATGGGAAACTATTATAGATGTATGCATATATATATATATGTATATATACCTAGAACCCTCTCAGGCTATTATTTCAGCCCGAGGCTATTCAGGCTATAAAACAGCCCGAGGCAGGAAGTTCAGCCCGAGCCAGGAATTTCAGCCCGAGCTAAAAACACGCAAATCCAAGGAAGGGAATTCTGCCCGAGGTTTTGGATGGCTTTTCACATTGCAAAGACATAAACTTGCATAATTTTGCTCAAGAAGGATTGAATTGATACGCTGGAACATGCCTGTACCCTGTTTTGGAAGGAGAAATCAAGACTTTGACGGTCAACATAACACATGTAGACATAATCCCGACGTCTTACATGTTTCAAGGTTTAGGGTTTAAGGTTTGGGCTTCAGGGTTAAGGGTTTAAGATTTCGGGCCTTCAACTCTACGTCCTAAAAGCCTTGAAGCTCCAGCCTTCAAATCCAGATACCCTAGCCCTACCTCTCCAAAACCCTCAGCCCTCAACACCACACCGAACAACCCTACAACCCTGTACAGGCCCTAAATGAATGCCTTCACCACAACCCCACAACCCCATACCGACCCTAAACGAATGCCTTCGCCGATGCTGCCGACTGCATTCTCGGCTTTGCTTGCCAACATTTTCGACACTCGACTCAACCCAGGGCTTGTTTGAAGTTCAGGCCGTCTAAGAAGCATGCTTCAGGCACAGGTTCTGTACTAAACTAGGATTTGCTTGGGGTTACTTTCCAGCGCAGGGCTTAACATTTCATAGCACATAGAATATAATGACTGCATCACAGAAGTATCCTGCTAGCCTAGCGAGCTTGCTTCTCTTTCAAAAACCGCTTGTGCACAGCTTTGACTTTTAGAAAAAGTCGACCAAAGACACGTAGACCTTGCTTCCGTACATCTACTTTCCTACTCAAGCGGCTAACTCTACCGATAAAGTCTTCATCAGGTTCGCAACTAAAACACTCAGGATTTAAGATGTACGGAGCTCCACTTGCGAGGCCTACCCGCAAACACCATGCTATGTGGTGCAGTGCATGATTTTTGGGCTTTTGCAAAAATGCTCTATAGCCACGGGAAAGGCATCTGGATCCTACAAGTTGGTACCCTCTAAGGCACCTCATAATTTCCACGTACAAACGCCTTGCACATCGGCGGGAGAGCCACAGGTTGTGACCATGCAAAACTTTCATTGACGCTCTAAAGGCTTCGACTAACTTCAGCATAGTCTTCAACATGGTAACTTCATTCTCTGAGGAGTCTTGGCCTAAAGTTAGTCTCAGGAAAAACGCCAGCCATGCCAACAGCAGCATGGTATCTGAACCCTTTGTCGCACTCCATGGAGCACTCATCCTGTTTTTGATGTGCAAGAATGCTCTTGTGAACGACTTGAGGCTCGGATACCGCTTCTGAGCTCGGCAAAACATGCAGAAGTTGCTGTGCGCGCGTTGAAGTCGGTCATCCTCGTTTGTTGTACTTCCAGCATAGTCAAAAAACCTGTGGCGAATTAAAAACACAAGAACTCCGCCTACAACGCTGCGAGCGAGCCCAAATTTGACCACATGGAATAAATCTAACTGTATGAGTTCCTCCGGTGCCTCGAAGGCTGGAATGTTGCACAAAGCTGGTTGTACCTCATCATTCCATGGGCGAGTTGCAAATAGTGATTGCACCCACTCTGGATTTTCAGAGTAATCCTCAAAGCGGACTATGTCCCCAGCATGACATGCATGACATATAGGACCTGTCGAAGTCGTCCCCACGTGCGCATAGCTCCTTTGGAGCTGATACACATCCCGATGCCAAGCTAGGTCCCCCTTTATTCCAATAACTGCAACAAATAATCTTTGCTGTGTAGCACCCTCACCGACTACCAGCCCCTCGTAGAAAAGTCGACGCAAATCTGCTGCAGCCTGCGCTACCAACCTATCCAGCACTGCCGGATGCTTCTCATAGATCCAAGATCCCAAAGAAAACAGCAAAAACCGTGAAAGATACGTGGACCCTCTGTAATTTGTAGTTTGCTTGCTCAACACTCTATGCGCATCCGAGGCGAGGCTGTATGCTGCTGGTTCATCCCCTATGCCATAGACAGGCAGGTCGGGGTTGCTGCTCAAAACAGTTCTACAATCACACTGGGCTCGGGATAACGGCTTGGCCGTGGACCCCAACGCTGACTGAATAGACATAACCATACATTTTCCTTTCTTCATGCTTCTACCCTCATCCCCATGGATAAGCAAGGGCAATACCCTAGAGACATCTCTTTCTGCGCATTCCGGGGAAGTGAAAAGCATGTGATGAGGGTAGAGCATTCTGTAAGCAGACCAGAAGTGCCGAAGGTTTTTTTGAGGATCCCCTTCCCCACACAAAAGTGTTGGATTCATCTTCATCAGGCAAGATATCCATTGTTGGGGGCTCACGTACCATGTTCTTATCTCAGTTTCTCCTTCATGGTTCATGCATTCTGGAATTATGGGCAAGGAAAATCCTCTCTTCTTGAAAAAACGCTGAGAAAAATCCTCTGGGTTCTTTTTTTCCCCACGACCCCTATGACCCGCACAGGAGGCGGCCACCAGAGTGCGATTCACTGAGCGCGCTGTGGCCTGGGATTGCAAGTATTCAGGGTTTAACTTGTGGTGGTGTATGACCTCCTAAATCTTTGCAAAAAAAAATTGCTACTAGCAGTAGTGGTAGCTATTGTGGAAGTAATGGGAGCCGTTATGGTACACTGCTAGCAGCAGAAGCGCCAGCAGCTGAAACCAAATACAACATTGTAGTAGGCAGCAGCAACAGGAGACTTTTGCCCCAGATGCAAAAATCATAGTGTGTAATCTAGAGGTTTTCGGTATTGGGGTCTTTGGGTATTTAGGTAGAATATTGGATATACAGATGTTGAATGTTGGATGGGGTCTTTGGGTATTTAGGTAGAATATTCGATATACAGATGTTGAATGTTGGACTGTTTGTCTTTGATGCCGTATGACCCTAGTTAAGCATTTCCACATGAATTCTGGCTTAACGGTCAAGGTTCCGGGCTTAGGTAGATGGCAATTTTCCGAAGCATAGGTTTGCCCCTGCAAACAATGCTCCAAATGTACGAAGACCAAGGATACCCTAAACCCTAAATCCTAAACCTTAACCCCTAAACCCTAGCGGCTTCTCGGATACAGCCCGTTGTATAAGAAGGGTTTAGGGCTTGGGGTTTGTTAGCTGGATTGAGTCGCAGTGGCTAGCTTGAACACGTTGCGGCCATGCTAGGCAAGTCTGTATTGGGGTGGGGAATGTACACGGCTTAGGGTTTGGGGCTTAGGGCTTGCCGCTTAGAACTTGGAGTTTTTGCGCCGGGGCTTAGGGTTCAGTGTTTAAAAGTGGTGATGCCAAAGGTCTTGACTCACAAGCTGAGATTCCAGCGCGATTGCTACCATGATCTCCCTCGCTGATTCTAACTAGTAGACTACAACAACAACAACAACTACTACTACTACTACTATTATTATTACTTTTCTTACTACCACTATTCTACTTACCACCGCCACCACCACCGCCGCCGCCACCACCACCACCACCACCACCACCACCACCACCACCACCACCACCACCACCACATTGAACTTGTGTCATGAGGCCTCCCAGCCACACGACACACCAGCTCAAACGAACGGTCGGAAGCAAGAGGGTGGGCGCCATCACCCCCAAGCTTCCGACTGATCGCTCGATAAGCAGGGGTGCCAACAAGCACATTAGCCCATCGTCTTGCTGTCATTCACGCCAGGCCTGTCGTGAGTTGGCCTCAACACCCCACTTACATAACTGGCCCTGCGCCCCACACCCGGCCAGCGGTGTGCGAAGTCTGTTGGTAGGGGGGGATTGCCACCACCACCACCACCACCACCACCACTACTACCACTACTACTACCACTACTGCTACCACCACTACTACTAATAATAAAAAAATAGAACTACTGCTGCTACTGCTACTACTGCTACTATTACTGCTACTACTTCTACTACTACTACTACTACTACCACTATATATTACTACTACCACCACTACTACACTATTGCTACCGGTGGAATCATAGTCTCGTCCTGGCTGTTCAGAACTGTTTTAGGGTTTGGGAGTAGTTTAGGGTCCCACATCCTATTTTGAACAGATCATGCTCTACAACCCCTCGATGCGCATAGCTTGAATAACCCAATACCTGCATTCAATACCTGCACTTGCCATCGCCCTCCTAAATACCTACTCCCTGCTTGCGAAGAAGAGATTGGGGGCATGGACCAGGGTTTAGGGTTTAGGGTTCCGGCTTGAGGGTTCAGGGTTTAGGGTATAACACAACCCTTGCACTACTTCTTTGGAACTACCATGGGGCTTCCACAAGTTACTGGCCCCTCTATAGATGAATACAAATAATACAGGTACCTGTGGCCACATTGCTTTTCAACAGTAGTGGTCCCATGGGCAATTTCGACAACTATACATGCAATGGTTGCAAAACGTGCCACATCAATAGTCTTTGCCTGATCTTTTCCTCATTATAATGATTTCAAGTAGGGTTTTGCTTCATGTGATGAGGGAAACATAGAATGATGATGTTGGTAGATGATATGGATTGCAAGGATGTTAACCCCTAAACTCTAAACCCTAAACCCCATCTTCAACGCCAAAGCTCACCATCTCCCAGATGCTCGGCAAGGTTTGCCAGCAAGTCATCCTGTCCTTCATCATCGTCTTTGGCTGTTCCTGGCATAAGAAGGCTCGCCAGTTGAGTGTTTATGTCTAAGCAATCAGCCAGAACGAAGTCTAGGCGACAACATGATTTTTCACCTTTTGAGCTTGATCGATAAGCCCCAACCCGAATTAAAGCCGGACTCAGTTGCTAGAACAACTGGATCCGTGCAAAACATGCATGTACAGGAACACGTATCCGATCCTACTTCTTTGCATGGGCTTTGGCCTTAGCCCGCTTGCGCGCAGGGGTCTCCACCTTTGGCGGCTCCCTGCGAGATTTCGGATTACGCTTTGGCTGTGGCTTGGCCAGATCTTTCGGCTTGGTCGGAATATATGACCTCAAGAACTGAGTCGTTTGTAGCAGATCGTTTGGGAAGACTCTGGACAACACATTGTAGCTGAGTTCTACACCTGGTGCGCTCCAGCAGCAGCATAGATCTCACCACCCTAGTTTAAGTACATAACAACGGCTGGGGGCCATATATTACACGAGGGTTGATGGGTTTCTGGGGACTATTTTCCATTCATGGAGCGTCTATAGAATTAGCTTGCTAAAGCCTGTCATTGTTACAGTTGTAGTACTTCATAGTGGTTCCTTTTCAAACAAAGAGAGGACAGCCCCTGCAGGCGTTATGGTTCAGGCTTCAGGGATTAGGCTTTTCCTTTTTAAACAAAGAGAGGACAACCCCTGCAAGCGTTATGGTTCAGGCTTCAGGGATTAGGCTTCTTCCCTTAAAATTTCAGTATGGAGAGTGGGGACTACATAAGCTTCGGGTTTAATATTTGGGGACTTACATGATGGTAATGGAATTTGCTGCCACGCTCACGGTACCAGGATTGTGAAAATGAATAGTAACAAGCATCTAGGCAATTCATTACAAGGCAAGAGGTGGCAATTCCTACACTAGCTCGTAGTAAAGACACTACAGTTGATTTGTCACTGGCATGCCTGCGTGACTGCTATAAGTTTGGCTGTTGTCCCACATAGTATTGATACAAGCGACAGCGAGCGAGCCACGCTCAACTTTTCTTCAATCAATTTCTGGTCCCTGAGTGCATGCAGCATGCGCTCAATCTATCCCGACCCCTTTAGCAAGAAAATCATGTTGCAGCCAAAGGATCTTTCGCTTGAATCCATTCACCAAGCCCTCCCCATTCAGGGTGTCCAAGATCTCAGTGATCTCGGCAAACTCAGTGTCCACGGCCTTCAGCTTGTTGTAAAGCCTCATTTCGGATAGTAAGTGTCTGACATCATTGCACATAAAGGGAAAGCAGACTTTGCTAAGAACTTAACTTTGTGGATGTTTCACTCCAGTGAGTCTTGTCCACATCGTCAAAGCGCTTGATGACATCGGTAATCTTCTTGTTCTGCTTTCCCAAGCAGCGGCCGGCTGGCACTAGCAAAGCGCACGGCGCTAGGTCCTTTTGAGTTTCAGGCCAACCCAGCTGACTAAGCTTCTCGGTAGGAACCTCCGCAGAGTCAACCAAGGCTTCCCCAACCGCTTGGGTGACATGCTCATCCACGTCAGCGTCTAGGGCCCTCGGGGCACCTAGGCACATGTTACTTTGTTGCAGATTCGGTGTGTGGTTGTGAGCACTGAAGTCTATGCATACCAGTAACTTTCCTCCTTCATCAGGTTGAAATCACCAAAGTCTTGGTCACCCATTGAGGGGCGGCTCCCACAATTTTCATCCCAATTGAACACTTCCTCCAGCGTTTGCCGTCTTGTCTTCCTGCACAGAGGGTCACAAAGCAGCTGGGTACGTAGGTCAGATGTAGACTTGTTGCATCAGGGTAACTTCAATTTTCCGATGATCCTCACATCCGTCCAATACATCATGCCGAGGCCGTACTTGCTCATCCTGATGAAGGGCTTCTTTGTGTTGGGGCTTAGGTTAGGAGAGCCTAAAACGAAACACAACAGTTTGATAAGCTGAGACTTGGGCCGGGTAAGGCCAGGCTTTGACAAGCAATACGCCTTTATTCCAGCGATTTTTTGCCTCGGCAAAAACACCCAAAAATAGTGGGTTGATTCCGGGCTATTTAGTTGAGGGGTTCCTACTTAAGATGGAAGAACTTGGACCTTGAAGGGGGATCCCTTGAGGAAGTATATACGAAGCATGGCAAATTCTGATCATGCTGAGTTACTCAGGATAACCTCGATCACGCATATCCTGCTCCGTCAAGAACTCAGCCTCCACCTCGAGGGTTTCCTCTTCAATTTTCTCCACGATGAGGCGGCAGCGCTTCAGAAACCGCTCCTGCATGAAACTATGATTTTCCCACGTTGCGGCTTGAACCCAGAACAACAACAACAACAACAACAAGAACCCCGTCCGGATCAAAGCAGCATTTTTCGAAGAGATTGAGAACCTCTTGACGTCCATTTTTGGTGTCCTTCCACTTTTTCATAAACCATTCCGGAAGGGGCACTTTGCCATCTGCACGCGGCTTGGTCAAGCGCCGTATGCGCTGCTCAATAGCTTCCTTCGATGGCATAGGAGGCGGAACGGAAATGAGCTCATACTCATCTTCTTCCTCATCGTCACCTTCCATGTTGTTGGAACTGATCCCTCCCTCCATAGCCTGGGCTGCTGGCTTGCTTTCCTTCTGTGTGGGTGGGCTTGGTGCGCTTCCATGGTTCAGGAGCACGTTCTTGCTGCTTCCGGCTGTTTCTGTTTCCATTGGGGATGGCACACAAGGAGGCTCATCCTGCTGGGGCTCATCCTGCTGGGTCTCATCCCGAAACGTACTTGCGTAGCTTCCATCAACCAGTGGCATCTCAGGAGGGCTCGGCTTGGATGTTACTGGAGCCACCGCATCTGCCTTCCTGCCTTCCAGAGCGGCAGGCTCTTCGGCTGGCGCAGGAGGCACAAGGTTGGGGATGGGGTTCGGGCTTTCAATGCACTCCTCGGTAGAGGCTTTCTCTGAAGAGATTTCTCCCAGGTCTGTCATGGCCAAACGATTAGGGGATGGAGAGTAGCTCAGGTCAGAGACACTCAGCCAGCCACTGTAGCCGGTCTGCTGTGCATCAGGACCATCGTTAGGCTCGTCAGCCATCAAACGTTCAAGCTCATCTTCTAACTTACCCAACTCCTCATCCTTGCAAGGCGTTGTGGGGCCGATAGCAGAAGCTGCCTGGAAAGGACAGGGCGAGGGAATAACGTGCGGTAAACCAATAGCAAATCAATTCCCTCGGGCCTGCACAGCGAACATCAGCTGGAGATCATCATCCCCCAGTGTATCCCAAGAGGCGTCATCTAACCCGTCCACCGTGCTCTCCATCTCCTGTTTGAGTGCCTGGTAGAGCAGTACAACCGAGATGCGATGTTTAAGGCTACATCACCACTTCAGACAATATCATGTAAGGGTTGCACTGACAGCTCCTTTTGCATTTCCTCCAAGTCAGGATCATTGAGCATACTGTGGGAGGCATTCCTCACACAAGCTAGTCCATCCGCCAAAGTGGCGTTGGAAAACGAATTAGTAATGCCAGAAAACATGGCTACTGCTTCACAAAGCAGTCTGATCCAAAACAGCCTAAGTTAAAGCATGATGACATGCCACATGGTCAGCAGAAAAGCGCCTGAATGTCTAATTAGGAGTTGGGGTGTTCATAAGGGATCCCACAAAGAACCCATGGAGGAGAAAAAAATAGAACCAGTTGAGTGCCCATAGGTCCTGCAATAGGCGATCCTAGGATACTTCACAGGAAGGAAAAAACGCCCGAATTTGAACGAGTTAGGGTGCTTGTAGGGGATCCCAGGATGACTCATGGGAGGGAAAATCGCCCGAATTCCAAGGAGCCCAGAAGGGAAACACGCCCGAATTTCTAGGAGTTAGGGGGATGACAGGGGCGCCTGGGAATGACCCACGGGGATTTACGCCCGAATATTGGGGATTTACGCCCGAATATTGGGGATTTACGCCCGAGCATTTTGCACGAAATTCCTTGACACCAAGCGGCTCAGCCAGAGTTTCGAGAATTTCTCGAATTAATTCTGGGTCAACATTACGAATTTCACGTAAGCTTGTGTTTCAAACTGCAGGCTGTCTGGGGCCCTTAATAAGGCCAACGCCTACAAACACAAGCTTTCTTGCGGTGCTCCACCAAGGTCTTTGATGCTTAGTTTACCCAAATGTTCAAGGTTTTGAAGCTTTGTTTACCCCAAAGTCCATGGGACCCTGTCCTGATACTAGTCACTATCACTCAGGGAGCAGGAGCAAGGCTTTCAAATCGGGAGACATCTCCAAATGCTTGCTACCTCTAAGGTAGTCAAAAGTGTAAAACAGCTCCGCTTCCTGAAAAGGACACCTCTCCGGGACTGGCCTTGCGTTGACTTGCTGAAGCACGCAGCGCATGGTCTGGCTTGGGACCTCGGCTTAAATAGTGTCCCAAATAGGAAAGCAAGTAGGCATTGCCGAAGACAGAAAGATCCATTTACACCCCCAGAAGCAGTTTTAAGATTTAGGGTTTAGGGTGTATAGGGTTTAGGTTGAGGATTTTAAAATTTAGTGTTTCACCTTAAAGCAAACACCGCAATCACCACCTAGTACAGAAAGACTGGCGCCCCCATAAGCAAAACCCCAGCTATGGACTTTCTTTGAACTAGAAGCAACCACCGCCACTAGAGCCCAACACAGAAGACCGACGCCCCCATAAGCAAAACCCAGCTATGTATTTTCTTTCAGGTCAAAGCAACCGCTGCGACTACATCCCACTACATAAGACTGACCGTAAGCGAAACTCAGCTATGGACTATTGTGACTATTGTTTGGGATCAAAGAAACCACCGCAACTACAGTCCAACACAGAAGACCGACGCCCCCATAAGCAAAACCCAGCAATATACTTTGTTTGGGGTCAAAGCAACCACTGCAAGTACAGCCCCACACAGTAGATTGACCCCCATAGGCAAAACCCAGGTATGGACTTTGTTTGAAATCAAAGCAACCACCACAACTACAGCCCAACACAGAAGACCGACACCCCCATAAGCAAAACCCAGCTATGTATTTTCTTTCAGGTCAAAGCAACCGCTGCGACTACGTCATAAGCGCAACTCAGCTATGGACTATTGTGACTNNTCAAAGCAACCACTGCAAGTACAGCCCCACACAGTAGATTGACCCCCATAGGCAAAACCCAGGTATGGACTTTGTTTGAAATCAAAGCAACCACCACAACTACAGCCCAACACAGAAGACCGACGCCCCCATAAGCAAAACCCAGGAAACAACCTCCTTATCCAGAAAGATTATCGCCGCCTGTAAGCAAAACCCTGTTTGGGGTCAAAGCAACCACCGACTGAAGCAAAAAGATTGCTTTTGGGGTTCAGGTAGGGTTAAGTTAAGGGCAAGGATTCAGGGTGGTACGGAGGAAGGGTCAGGGTCAAGGGTTAAGATTTTGCAGGGTTGGCGCGCTAGGGTCTAGAGAGGGTAGGGCTTAGGGCTTAGGATTTGAGGCCTAGGGAGCGCTTTGGACCCTAAACCCTAAACCCTACACCCTAAACCCTAAAACCCTAAACCCTAAAATTTAAGGCGTTGAGGTTGCTCACAGTCTGCGTTCCATGTGTCTGCGCAACAAATGCTGCGGAAGCTAGCAAGTACAATGAACCCTTGCAAAAAAGGTACGATAGGACAAGATCTCCAGGACTCCATTGAAAATTGGCAATGGCTCCTATTGCCTATACAGAAAAGAAAGAGCCACCTCAAGCCCACTTTGCAGCAAGGTTCTGAGCCAAAGAGACCCCTCCATTCAAGATAGGATGTCGCTCATTATACATAATAGACCTTCTGGTGACCCTGAAGCAGCAGAATCCCAATCTTCAAGGTGCCAATCAATCATACCCCAATTGCTGAACCTTTAAAAAGTCCTGCAAATCGACGCGTCAATCTAGCTTCTTTACCCCTGTGGGCCCCTCACCAATCCCTTGATCCCTCCTAACCTTGTCAATTGCCACCCCCAAAACTAATGGGCTTCTACAGGTAAAAAATGAAGTTTTTGCAGACCCCAGTTTTGGTGCCCAAAAGGTGGGTTTGTCGAAGGTGGGATCGGGACTATGAGCCTTAGATTAAGTTTCCTTGGGAGCAAGCATACTAGCATTAGTGGTTCGGGGTGAATAGCCCAATCCAAGAGGGTTCCCAATATGAATGTATTGCTGGCGTGGCCTCCGGGAAGACAGGCTTCTTCTGAAGAAGTGCTCCGCGCTGCCGAATGACTTCAGCCGCAAATCGTGGTGGATAGATCCTAAGCTTCAACGTGAATTCTTCCTTCAGCAGGAAGGGCTTGTAATTCAGACTCAGAACAAAGTGCACTGTCAAACGAGAATCCGACTGTTCTTCAGGGAATCCCCCCCCTTGAAGCACTTGCGCCCTGTCTTGTCAGTGTACGTCTCTGCTGCCTGTTTCCGCACAGACTTCCTGCTTAGCTTGCCACCATGGAAAGCTTTCAACCCTCTTGAGTTTGACCAAAGAAGGGTTGGCTTGGCACAGTCGTGCCCGTAGCTATGCATCCAAAATCGTAGCTTGTAGACCTAAGATCGATTTTCAGGCAGCGCAAGGTCACGCAAGATCGGATCTATTGTTTGCATGTCTGCACAGCTTCTCCCAGCTAAGCAGCTGGGGAAATCTTTCGGGACAGGATTTGATAGACGTAGCGAAGCGCAATATGACCTGCAATAACACTGGACGCTGGCTGCTCCAACAGGACAACTCCTCCCATCGCTATCGCCAAAAGGATCATGAGGCTACACCTCAAGGGCAAGTTTGCAGGCAAGGCTGAGATTTTCGATGAGGGGAATAAAGGGAAAGGTTTGGAAATTGTCTTCTACAAAACCATGCCTTGAAACAAGTTTATTCGCCAGGTACACATGAAGGGAGATAGGTGTTCCCATTGGGAAGAACTCGCTTCGTAGTGTGGATCCTGACGAAGTTAGAACCCAGGTCGAACAGGGGACCCCCATGACCAGCATGATATCATCCATTCGGCCTTGCAGAAGCAAGCATAATGCCAGCCTTGGTTTCGTGACAAGGTTTGTGTTTGTGCGTACAACACAGCAAATCAACAAGGCCAGCATTACGCAGAGCCACACAAAGCCAGCAGAAGTGTTCACATCAAAGGACGAGGAATCATTTTTGTCAATAGCTGCTGTAGCAAGTCCCACATGCTTGGCGAGCCTTGCAATACGTCCCACCCCAGAGAAGAAATCAATGAGCTGGTAGTGGTCAAGCTTGTCAACGAAGGATTCCTTCAGGTGCCCAATGAGGATAATCAGGTAGATGAAGTCCTTGCGCATTAATTTGCTTCACTTGCAAAAACTGAAGCTAGACATGAGCACCTTTGCAGTCGTGTGGCCCGAGGTGCTCCCAGCCACACCAAGCGAAGAATCACTTTCCGGAACTTCTCATTCAAGGGCTCCCAACCATTCGCCGAAGAATCCATTCTCAGAAAAATATTATGTTACTGCAAAAACAGACATAAACAATGCCACATTTTCTTCAGCTAACTTGTTGCAGAGCAAGAGCGTCTGCAGTAGACACATGCCAAGAAGTCAGGGCTGTAGGCAACACGTCTCAAGCAACCCGAGGCACCCTCAAACTTGCCAGGGCGGCGATCCTTTGTGATCACGCGGTTTTTGACATACACCATCATTCCAGGCCGTAAGCCAGACATACCGGATGAAGGTACCTGCCAAGTTTTTGGTATGAAGCGTCATGTAATAGCAACACAATTATTATCAACAGCCTGTGCAACTGGCGGATTTTTTCTGACCTTGGAGCATGAAAGATACCTCTCCCATCCCGGCAGCTTTGCCAGGTTCTAGAAAGAGTTACCCCAGCCGATTCTGAGGCGGCGAATCGGACACTGTGGAACGATCACTGCTGGCACACGGCAAGGTCTTATGCTCCGACGAAGCAGCTTGTTGATAATATTATGTAGGAAACTTATTTCCAGCCGTTCTTTGACACCAAAGCCTTGTTCTCCAGCAGGATGGTTGCAAACCCCAAACAGTCACTGAAGCTCATCAAGCAGCTCAGCTTGCCAGATAGCCTTGGATTCAAGCCCCCATGGCAGAGTGATCAGATAAGTTCAGGGGTTTGGTCATGCAAAATGAGAGCATCAGGACTGTTCTCCCTGTAATTAGTAGGGGTGATGTTGCTAATCAAAAGCAATTAATGTGGCCAATCTCCCCGAGCTGCTTTGTGTTTCCTCCAGGGCAAGGTAAAATCTGGCGGCCTTGTTGCAAACTTGCCGCAAGTTAGTGCCATCCACAGAGCCATGCTCCTTCATGTACTCCATAGCATAGTTCCAGAACTTCACCTGCAATTGAAGATGTACACAGAAACCTACACGGAGGACGGAGGAGCTAAAAAAAGGCAAAACGCCCAGCCTCAACAGTAGAAGCCTGAGTCACATGCCCTGAGATGTGAACGAAGAACGCCTGTCTTAGCTCATCCCAACGCTTCCCAGCGAAGACACACTTCTCTGGACGGTATCGCCTGGCAAATGTGGATTTTGTCATCCGGTCGGCAGCTTCGGCATTCTCATTCCCATCATCATCATCATTCAAGGCTTTGTTGGGCTTTGGCTTCACGCAGCCATCATCATCTTTCTTTGGCTTTGGGCCAGGCTTCTTGCGGGTGGGAGGCTGCTTGTCTTGGTCATCATCACGCATGCTCAGCTCCTTTTCCGCAGCCTTCTCCTCGTTGGTTCCGTCATCATCTTTGGATTCCTCCTTGGCTCCATCATCTGAGGAAGGCTTGCCTTTGCTCTTTGCTTTTGCTTTGCCCTTCGCTGCTGACTTGGGTCTTCCTTGGGCTTTTGCTTTGGCTTTTGCCTTAGCTTTTGCCTTAGCTTTCGCCTTCGCTTTTCCCATCGCTTTTGCCTTTGCTTTGCATTTTGCTTTAGCTTTCGGCTTCGGCGTTTTGGACTTAACATCCCCATTCTCATCGTGATCCGCGTCTACTCCCATCCCCTGGAACTGCTCCGCACGGGTAAGAAAACTAGTTGGCTGCGCATTGAAAAGGTCATCATCATCATCATCATGATCATCTTTTGCTTGCAGATCCGCTGTCATGCCTTGGATAGGGCTGCTGGGTGGCATGTCTTTGGGGCTGGTGGCCTTCTCTTCCTTAAGGCTGCTGGGTGGGATGTCTTTGGGGCTGGTGGCCTTCTCTTCCTTAAAGCTGCTGGGTGGGATGTCTTTTGGGCTGTCTGCCTTCTCTTCCTTAAAGCTGTTGGGCGTGATGTCATTGGGACTGTTTGCCTTCTCTTCCTGAAAGCTGCTGGGAGTGATGTCTTGGGGGCTGTCGGCCTCCTTTTCCTGGGAGCTGCTAGGCTTGACTTCCGGGGGGCTGCTGGTCTCTTCCTTAAAGTTAGGGACCTTGTCTGTCTTCACCGCAGAGGCTGCCGCATCAAACTTCAATCTCAGGTTACGCGCTATAGGGGACAAGTCCATAGGTTGGGTGTCCTCGGTGGCTGGTGCAATTGACACAGGAGGCTCCGGGCCCTTGCTTGGCCGCGCACACAAAAGAGTTCGGCGGCGCTTCGCAATCTCTTCCCTCACGTCAGGCAATCAAAACTCAGAGCTTCAAAGCAAGCATATACGACTGAAGATCTTTTAAGCAGGTATGGCCTTAAGTATTGCATGCGCTTCAGCTTCGCCGGATCTCCCTGCGCAACCAAACGCCTCTGCTTCTTGCAGGAAGGACCTTCCTTTCGCGGGCTTGGGGACTCCTCGATAAGGACAATCTCCTTACGATTTTCTTGAGGCCTCTCATCCTGGGGGGCTTCCTCCTTGGGTGTCTCCTTCGCGGCATCTACTGCCCTATCATTTTGGGGGCTCTCGTTAGCCTCTTCAGGGGGCTTGTCATCATGCTTTGCCTCCTTCGCAACTTCCAAGGGGATCTGGGGTAACTCCTCTCCATCCTGTAGAGGTGGCTGTGAGCTGCAAGCGTTGGTTGGGGTCAGCTGCAAGCCCTCCAAATGCGATGTGAGCCCTGTGTGTAAGGATTCCGAAGAGCCCCCTAAGCCACTCTTTGAGTCTTCCGAAGGTGCAGCTTGAAGCGCTCCCAGCTGCGAAGCCAAATCTTCATCATCAAAATCAGAGTCGTCAAAAACACAGTCCGGTTCCGAGGCACATTCATCCTGCTCATCATGCTGTTCATCACATGCTTTCTCACCAGCAGTCTTTGGGTCGACGTAGAAATGCTTTTGGATTTCATCATACAACTGCTCAATGGCTGGATCCTTAGATACACTTGGGGCGCTTTGGGGCACTGGTTAACCAAAACACCCACGCACACACACATGCATACACACAGACACGCAGCACAACTGTGCAATGCAACTTGGGCACATGTCGTTTGGAACCATCATGTCGCTTCACAAGGTAGGTGACAAATGACCGGAGGCTCTGAGCATCGCAGGCCACCCTAACTTTATCCTCCTGGAGGCCAGCTTCTTTCCGAAAGAGCTTCACCTGCCAGAATGAACAAGGATAAACTACGGTCCAACAGAGATCAGCTTTGACACGAACTAATTTTTGCAGTGCATGTAATGCCACACCTCCCTTCTTGCAGCAAACACATTGATGGTCTTCAATGTATCCAGCTGCGGCAACCACAGACGAAGGAGCCGAAGCAACACCTTAGAGTTGTAAGTCATCGTTTCAAACGTGATCACCCCAGTCAAAGCAGGCGTGGGCCACTGGAGCACGGAGTCATTCCGCAGCGCAGCTTGCCGGATTGCCCTGCACTTTTCCCATGCCGCAGCAAGCCCCGAAAGGGCATTAACATCAGGAAGCTTCGACCCCTTCCTTGGCATGGCTGCCTCACGCAGCAAGCGCCCTGGAGCTTGGGTCTAAAATTGCAGCACAAGAAAACCGACATGCAAGCGTCTGCCTTGCACATACAATTCCACCGCACTGAACCGGCATAGCATGGAGAGTCCGCAAAGCACTCGCAAAAAGGGGCACTTGAGGAACAGCCACGTGACGCCCAAACGATGAGCGCAAGTACCACACCTGAGCACTGAGGTTGGGGCATCGAATGAAATCAAAATCCAGAGAAATGAGTTTGAGTGCAAGGCCTTCCAAGAGGTCAGTAAGATGACACCAAAAAAGGTCGCTGCCAGCCAGGACCTGCGAGGGTACGCCAGGCTTTAGTTGAAGCAATAAGTGAATTTCTGAACTGGCTAACGCTTGCACAAGAAGCAGGACACTTGTTTTCCTACAGAAGCCACGTACAAGTTACGCATAGGCTCCACTCTTTTCCTGTGGTAGTTGCTTAGTGCTGTGCGGCAACTTCCCCCACCCCATCCAAGGTATGGCCCCACATGAATGGCTCTTCATCGCCATTCAGCATTGCGCTGCCTGAGCTTTGGGGTGTAGGGCGCTGGGCTTTAAGTTGCTTAGGCAAAGGGCTTGGTTTTGGGGCATTGAGGTTAGGGTTTCTACTGTGGCGGCAACGCGTACAATACAGGCTTACCCAAGTCAAGCTAGTCAAGCCAGGTCACTGTTGCTTTGCGTAGCACCACAGCTAGGTAGTAGCAGCTTCCGCGCAAGTGGTAGTTCTCTAGCAGGTGCCACACATTGGCCTCTGGGATTTTCTCATCCTGACAGGAATCAATCATTATTGGTGCTTTTCTTAAACAATCTTGGTAAGTATAGGATAACCTTAGCCAAGTTTTCCCAGCACCTGCGTTGCGACACCATGGACCACCGCATTGCAGCGAATCCAGAAAAGTTCAGGCATCGACTCCAGGCCTGATGAATGAGATGGGGATCAAGGCATTTGTATTTCCAAATATCTTGCTCAAAACTCGGGCCTGCTTTCTTGAGCTCAACCACCAGAGTATCGGAAAGGGGCGCAGCAAAGGCCATGAGGCTTCTGAAGAACAGGGACCTCTAGCGTGGCCTTGATCCTAAAATCTCCTAGAACGATAAAATCAAGAACATGGAGTGGTCATTTGCAACTGTAGCAGCATCCTGCAGGCACACAAAAGCGGAGGGGGTTCAGGCCTGGAAGATCCAAGCATCGCAGCCAGCTACGTGCGATCTAACCTAGAAGAACCGATGCTTCCTTGCAAGGACATCTAAACCCAATCTGTACTTTTGCAAGGTCTCCAGAAATCCCGGACTACAGCTCCATAACCTGAAAGAATCTACTGCTGTGTAGGGTCTCCTTACATCCCACACCACAGTTTGTCCTGGAAACCTGCAAGAAAACAAGATCTAGTTGGTTAAGATAATTTTCAGCATCCCATACTATGATTGTCGTCGTTGGAGTGCGGAGAAGTGTTGACGAAAGCTTTCTTTCCTTCTTGATGGGCGGCAAAGCTTCAACATGTTGCTTCTATTGCAAGAAATTATGGGTAATCGGGTTATTTGAAGGCCCTAAAATATCACATAGGGGAATTCAGCCCGAGCTAAATCTCATAAAACACCTAAAACAGGGATTTCAGCCCGCAGGCAGAAATTCTGCCCGAGGTTGGAATAGTCGTTTTTCCCTGCTCAGTCTGTTATTCCAGTCTGAACGAGGGATGCAGGTATATACACACACATACATGTACGCACGCATTCGTGGAGTCTCCAGCAAATCTGAACCCTCACAACACCCAGCCCTAAGGCGCAGGGTGAGTGGTCTCTGTGGGTGCATTATGCGGCAAGAGCCCCATTCGAGCAGCTGTCAAGAGCGTGGCTTCCAACAAGTTTCATGATGACAGAGGGCTAGCTGCTTCGTGCAGGATCTCGTCAAATCCACAGTGCAAGCTCAAGCCCAAACATGTGTAAGAGAGATAGGGCTGGAGCCCTTTTTGTATAAATTTTGTGATCAGTACCCGCCTTTGTTGTTTAGCTCCTTGGTATAGTGTAATACCACAAGTTCTTAGATCCATGGTAAATAGGGGTCACCTAGGGAAGGGGGCGGTGGTAGGAGAACCTTTGATAGCATAGGTGTATGAGACGACACTCTACCACACAGTGATTTATGGTTTTCTTGTGCATGTAAATAGGTTTGCTGTTGAATGTAGCGAAGTGCGCATGTATGGGGAGGCTTTCTGGAACAGTGATCCTGCATCTGTGAAAACCTCAACTCCCCACAACTACCTACTAAGCAACCCACTGGGTTGACCTTTGGGGTACTTAAATATTCTCCCTAATTGGTTTCATAAGGACCCTAAACCCTAAACCCTAAAAATAGAATAAACCCTAAACCCTAAAAATAAAATGAACCCTAAACCCTAAACCCTAAACTAAGATTTTTCAAAGGGCTCCAAAGGCCAACCAAGCCCAGATAATGCCTTTGCAGCCCGAGAAGTCCTCTTCAACCCTTTGCGGCTCAGAGCTTTGTGCTTATGGGTTTAGGGTTTAGGGTTTAGGGCTTAGGGTTTAGGGTTTAGGGCTTAGGGCTTAGGGTTTAGGATAGCCTAGTTACCCATAATAATGGGCTACTTTAACCCAAAGTAGTAGGAAATTAGGGGAAAGTTGCCTATGATTATGGGTAACTGGCTTTCTAGGTAGGGTTTAGGATTTAGGGTCCACCGGACAACAGCCCCTTTCAAATCAAAATTTCCAAGGAGGGGGTGTCCATTGTATACCCTACATTAGGTAATAGTACCCCAATATACCATAGTAGTTTCCATCTTATTTTCCATTCTCCCCATATATCCTCATATAGAATATTTATGGCTCTCAAAATTTCCGGGGCTCTCCCGAGGGATCCTGGGTTTGCTGGAAATCCTTATAGTCCCCCTTAAGTAGATAGAGTATGGGGGTCGTGTTATAATCTACCCAAAGCCATATTCTATCTACCTAAGGGGGACTATAACCACATCCACACATATTCCGTCATAACTCGATGTATACCTTTACATCCCTACTTTTCCCTACTCCCATTAGAGGATCTGAGTTCTGCTTTGGGGAACCGCTAACCAAAACCCTCGCACCCAAACTTTAAACCCTGAGCCCGAAACCCGCTAATCCCGCGACTCTAAGTACTAAAAGCTAAACCCTAAGTCCTAAAGCCGAAGGCCAAGGCCTTAAATCCCCAAGCCCAAGCCTTAAACCCCAAAACCACAATCCCCAAGCCCTAAACCGCAGAACACAATCCCCAAAAACCTAAACCCTAGCAAAGGTACAAGACTACGAAGCGCTTCGGAGTCGATGGTGGTGAGGCATCCACGGAATCGGTAAAAACACGGATTTCCTCTCCCCTCAGTCCTTAAGGCTCACTGGCACAAATACAGGGTTTTAGGGTTTGTGGGATGTAGGGTTTTCGGGTTTCGAGTTTCAGGAGTTACCCTAAACCCCAGACCCCAAACCCTGAACCCTGGGCTTTCAAACCTCAGGGAAAAGCATATGGAACTCGAAAAGAGGGCTAATCAAGGGGGCCATATTTGAGGTGGTTTGTTCGAGGGCAGGGGTTCAAGCGTTTTCGGCTTATGGATTCAAGCTGTTGTTTGACTTGCAGGCTACGGGATGCAAGGGTTTCGTGAAGGGTTGCAGGGGGCCGGCCTTTACTGCTTAGAGATAGCGTAATTACGTTTCAGCTGCAAAGTAGCTGCTATGAAGATAGCGTTTGGGGGTTGCGGTTGAGGGTCTGGGCTTGAGCGCGCAACATTCAGGGTTTCTGGGCCTGGCGTAGCGCTACATCCCATCTATGCACTCGGCATGACATGCGGGTCTGACTCTCTCACGTTCTAAAAAGCATACAGGTGGCCCAAGTTTTGAATCTGAAGACCCACAATGCGGACGCGGCACAGCAAGCTTCATGCTGTTTTACCCAATTTGAAATGGAGGTTGTCCAGGGATCGTCCGATATCTGAGAGTCATAAGGAGATCATGGGCTTCCCCTGAGGGCAAATTTGCGATTCTGTTTGAGAACCTACGTAACATGATATACCTGAACTACATGCCTTACAGCACTTCATGCAGCTCTGGCAAGCCTCGCCCAAAACCCTAACACGACTCTCATTCCTAAATCCGGCCTGGAACCTCCCGCATCCTGAACAACCCTAAACCGGAAAACAAATACATGCTACATGGGGCAGGTCAATTTTGGGGTCCCCAGCACATGTGGGGTTGTATAATAACCCCGCTTGTCTACGTTATGTAAGGAGTGTCTTAAGAGAGCGGTTGACCTGTAAAACGATAAGGAGTAAAAAAAACGATAAGGTTCAGTTTTATAATGGCCGATAAAAGAAGAATATATATATA